>OY796874.1:5000-200000 GCA_963680765.1 Agrochola lychnidis | reverse complement strand
GCCTACATCGTTCTGGGTACTTCAGAGCCATGTTATTTAAATGATTTTACTTTTAAATACTCTTAAATCAATTACCATCCTTTTTTGGGGGGAACGAATTTATAATAGAGGCAAAAAAAAAAAAAAAAAATTTTTAATACACGAACAGACTACTGCGCATGCGCACGTTTCACGACCTACATCGTTATTGGCACTTCAGAGCCATATTATTGGATGATTTTACTTTTAAATACTCTAAAATCAATTGGCATCCTTTTTTGGGGAGGAATGAATTTATAATGGAGGCAAAAAAAAAAAAAAATTTTTAATACACGAACTGTACTCGATTTAATACACGAACAGACTACTGCGCAGGCGCACGTTTCACGACCTACATCATTATGGGCACTTCAGAGCTATGTTATTAAAAGATTTTACTTTTTAAATACTCTAAAATCAATTGCCATCCTTTTTTTTTTGGGGGGACATACACCTGAATTTAAAAAGGAGAGAAAAAAAAATTTTTTTTTTAATACACGAACAGAACCCGATTTCATGTACGAATATTTCACAGTCCACACCGTTACCTCAGATGTATGTTTGTTTTTATTTGATTTTTTTTTTAAACTTTAAAATAAAATGCCAAAATTTTTTAAAAGGAGGGGGGGCTGAATTTAAAGAGGCAAAAATATTACCTTTAAATTTTAATACACGAACCGAACCCGAAATTGGTGCAACGCAATGTGCCACTTTTACAAGTGAAAATGCACAATTATACGAGTAGTTGTTAATTGGGGTTTCTAGATCAGATCTTTGCGATCTGATCTAGAAGCCCCCAATTAACAATGTTCATCTATTCAAACAATATTTTGTATTCTGAATAATTATTTTACAAATACCTTCAGAAGTATACTTCACTGAATCTTGCTTTGTAGTCAATATAATGTATTTAATTTATTTTAAATTGTTAAATTCAGTTTATGATTCAACCTTTTAACTACAATTCTAGGAATCGTATCTCATAAAATGACTGTAAGTAATTTATAGTTACTTGTTGCTCCATTGCTAATAGCATTGAGTAGCTTATTCAGCAGACAATCAATATATCCTCCTTCACTTTTGTTAGTTTATGAAATAGACGTTTTGATTTGTCAACATAATCTGTTCCTTTTACAGCATTTAAATAAAAGCAATCAGGAAAAAATGTAGCATGTTGCATCCAAGGTTCATCGTAATACTCCCAATCTTTGATACCACCCCCACACGAAAAACACATAACTTTATCGTTTAAACCACTTCCACAGTAAAAAAAACCTGCATCGGCCATTTCCATCACCAATCTTCGTTTTGAATCTACTGTAGCCCAATAATGTCTGAATGAACATAATCGAATTTTATATTCATTATATAATTCATAACGTGGGGTGGAATAATTTTGAATCATTTTATGAGTCTTTATACGGGTATGTATGAAAGCAGAATGAAGTCTTGTATCTGGTGTTGTCAATTTATCAAGATATGCTGCGAGTCATACCTATGGGGGCAGAACTTACCTATTGACCTTTTTTTTGGTATCTTTAGAATATTACAGCACAGTTCGCTGTGGTATTCTGTTTCTAATGTATTTGTTATGAAATAAAACAAGAAACCTTTTACTCAAAAACCTTTATTCTGATTATATCGTTATGATATAAATAGCTATACAAATTACTTTCTAACTTATATTTTTTCAAGGCAGCCCTTGTCTTCTAAATTACTGTTAAAAATACTTTTATTATCAGTCCACCTTTTTAAACAAGTAACATTTTTTAAAGCACATACATTCGAATGATACACACAGCTAAATATATTACTAGACATTCTATAATCATCAAACAATTTCTCTAAACTAGGACAGTTCTTATCTTCTAAATTATATATTTTATCATGTTTTACAATGTTTCTTAGCCACGACACTTTTTCACATCCTTTAACATAAATGATTTTATCTTTCAGATAAGGTACAATATATTGCTCTAAGTTTAAGTATGGTATAAAACCCTCTCTCCAGAAAATTTTTCTGTTTCTTTGTATCCAATATACTTGCAATCTTTCTTTTTTTGTGAGCTTGTAAAATGGGTATGGTGGTTTGATTAATAATACCATAATTTGATTTCCGCATGCTACTGCTATTTCTTTCACGATGAACTCGTTACTTTCCGTCTTAAACCCTTGCACATCGACTATAGCGTTCATAATAATTTCTTTACAATACCACTTAAGGGTTTATATTCGAATAGACGATCGTTGATAATTAGACAATAGGCAGATGTATTTTCTGGTATATCTTCAGAACTTTCTATTTCTAGTCTCACATCTACAGCCCCAGTTTTCAAGGCTTCGTTCTGTCTTGAGCAATCAATTACAAATAAAGGAGCCTTTTCTTTAAATTCGTCCAAACCAAGCAATGGTTCAGACCGGGTGTTATAATAAGACTGACGAAATTTGGTGAACATTTCATATAATATATAATACTTATCTTCAGAAAATTTCGCATTCACCGATTCGTATGGATAATATTGAGAATTTAAAAAAAGAGTAACGTTAGTTAATTTACAGTGGTCAAATATTGAGCAGTCTTTACTTTTCATATTTTTTCTATTTGTCTGCAAACCAAAGATCACATACCTTGGTTTTTCGAGTTGTGAAGCAGTTTTAACAACCCAGGAATGCTTTGTAGTTCTAGGTAATAAAGGGTATTCGTACAAGTCCCAATTTCTGAAAGCTATTTGAATAGGACGATCCTTTTCTAAATGTTTAAGTAAAGTTAATCTTTCCCGATCTGAAACTTTTATATGAGGCATACGCCATTGCAGTCTCTCTATACTTACTTCAATGAAGTCATTATTATCAAGTATAACACTATTAAGATTTGAACTGCTTCTTTTAAGTATAAGTTCATGTTATGTGTGTGTGTTCATCACGAAACATTGCTATCGTCAATCCAACTATTTTCGCATGATGATAACCCCAACCATTTCACGAAAACTTTTCTACCTTTTCGTTTTAAAACTTTTTCAACAAGGTAAATATCAGGATGTTTGGTTTTTTGTAATTCTTGATCGTAAAAGGCTCCTAAAATAGGTTGTTGTTTAACATCTTGTAATAAATATGTAACAGGATTTGTGTTTTGAACTTTACTGATCTTGAATATCTCTGTTGACCAATTAGGAGTGTAACCTTTTTCAAAACAACCTTTATGTTTACTAATTCGAACAAAATCGCCTGTTTTAAACTTAGGATATTTTGTTTTCGTTCGATTTTGATTGAAATATCTCTGTAGTACTTTAATTTTATTGCTATGATTTACTTGAGCAGGTGGTAAACCAATTGTTCTATGTATTGTATTATTATATCTAGTAATGGTTTTTGCAAGTGTCCCGTCAGTCCATTTATAATTCCCCTTGAAACTAAATTCCTTGAAAAGCTTACTCTTTATCGTCCTTATTAATCGTTCTACAATTGAGGCCTTTTTAGTCGAATAAGTACAGTAGTGATTGATAGAATTGTTTATTAATATTTTTTTTAAACTTTTATTGTAAAACTCTGTTCCAAGATCTGTTTGCAAGTTTCTAGGTATGCGTTTTTCTTGACTCAATAATGTAATAAAAGCTTCAGATACAGCTTCTTTGTTTTTTTGTTTAAGTGGAATAGCCCAAGCGTATTTAGAGAATCCATCAATGATAACCAAAATAAATTTTTTGTTGTTGTTGAATTTTGAGAAACTTTGCATATCCATTAAATCAGCTTGCCAGAGATCATCTATATCTTTTAATATTACATGCCTTCGAGGAAAATTTTTTCTTGCACTTCTATGGATTTCGTTTATAATGTCTCTTTTCACTTTGCTCATTCTCTTAACTGTCACTTCTGAATTACAAAATTATACTGATATTAAGTTTGTATGATGTGTCTTTTTATTATTTTATAACACCCGCTTCTTTTAACTCTTCAATAATTGATAAGATTTCGTTGTCGAGATTAGTATTACCTGCAGTTTTAGATGCGATCAAAAGTTTAAGCCTGTCCACTAATTCATTAGGATCATCCCAATAAACAAGCTCGGTATTTTTTTTATATTTTTTTAGATACGGCAGACCAGCACCTCGTTTTTGTTTAGATTTAACTTCTGTAGGTTCTTGTAAGCGTTTACTAGACTCGGGAAATAAAGGTTTGATCACTTGAGAATATTTTAGACCCTTATCACCTTTAACTTGACCTGCAGGGTCAAAGTCTCTTTTATGAGCATAAGTCGTGATGAGTATTTCTTTATAAACTAATTTATCTTTTAAATCAACCAAACTTAAATCAGGCTTCTTGCGAAGCAATAATTCTTTTAGACCAGGTGTTAATTTATACTGTTTATTAGCTACGCGCATAAAATACACTTTATCAGAGTTCTCGCGAGTGGTAGAAAAATGTACTATTGTATTTCCAATCATATGCTTATCGTTCTCACTACGTATGCCAAATGGTATATTCATATCATCGTATATTTCAAAGATATCTTCTTTTTCCAGCGACACATTATTAACTTTTTCTGATTCAAATGTGTTACCTTCTTCGTCTTCTGAATAAAACTTTTCTGATTCTGGTGATTCATTTTTGTACATATCATGTGATTTTTCACGCAAAAACATTTTTGAACCTAAGATACTAGTGTTTTTAGGTTGGTCGTCATAAGTATCTTCATTTTTTATTATAGAAATTTGCTTGTTACCTGCTATAGCATTAAGAGGGTCAGCAAGGGGTTTAAAAAAATATTTCAGATGAGTGTCAGTACTAAATTCATAATCTTTCATTTATTTCACCTTTTTCCTTATAGCGTCCGCAGAGTTTATTAATTGATTTGTTATGTTATGGTCCATTATGCGACTTGTATGCAGAAGTATTTATGCTCAAATGATTATTTTTTGTTTTCATTCATGTTTTATATAACTATTAATCAAAATAAATAAAGTTGTCAAATGACTGTCTATATCTGCCTTTATTTAATTCACAATCCTTATTAATTGTTAAAAAATCATAAGGATGGATCCAGATTTTAGAACACATATCTCTGAACTTAGACCACTCCATATCAGAACTAACATGTTCATCATATATATGTTTCATGTTAATTTCATCTTGCTTGAAAATTATCAAAAAGTTAACATTGTCACGTAATAACTGCTTTGGTATTTTTGAATACGTTTGAGATAAATAAAAACAATCTATACTTCTATGTCTGCCCATCGTGAAATAATTTCGTATGTTAATTTGCTTTTCACAGACCACATCATCAAAAATGATAATAGAATTTGGTAATGCATCATTAGGATGAATAACTTCGTCGTCAAAGTTAAATATAAAAAGTTTTACATCGGGCACTCTTTCTAAGATCTGTTTTAGAAAACTATATTTTGGTTGAAAGCTAGTTTTGGAATACAAGTAAACATTTTTAAACTTTAAACCGTTTTTGTGAACTAACAAACTAATCATGACGTTAGTTTTTCCGCAATTCGAAGGACCACATATTATACATCTTATATTATTCGGCAGAAGAACACTATGCTTTGCGTGTAGCTTATTTTCCTTCACCTCAATATTTTTAACTTCTAACGAAACGGGTTGCTTGACCCACTTCATGTTTGTATCTATCAGAAAAATAATATGTTCTAGTATTTATAATGCTTATCAGAAACGCTTAGTAATCATGATTCCATTAATTATTCAATGTAATTAACTAAATAAAGTAATTTTAAATTGAAAAGTGGATTATAATGCACTTACAAATAAGTAATACTCATTTTATAATATTGTATTTATTCAAAATATTGTGTCACAATGCCCCCATGGTAATGTATCTACTTGATTTGGTAGTATCTGTCTCTTGTCGTCACTTTTATTAATAACTACTTTATCTACCTCTTGGGAAAACAATACGTGTTTTATTGATTTAATAGTATTCATTTTGCATTTAAATTTTTTGTTACTCATTAATGCTTTATTATAATTACATAAGCGTAATCGCTTTGTTACATACTTGGTTACACCCTTAGCTTTCTTAATTTCTCCGTTTAAACTGTTTATGCAGTAAAGCTTAGCTCTAAGCCCAGTGAATTCAGTAATAATATCACCCCCAAGCTCATCCTTAAATAGGCCTGGTATTTGTGCGTTGACTCTAGGCATATGATAGCTATTGTTAACATCAAAATTACTAGTATCAAATTTCAGTATTTCTTCTTTCATATCTTGATATATATCTGGAGTCTTAATAAAATAAAGCAAACTGTCTGTATCTGTATAACAAAGCCTTGCTTTATTTTTATATTTATTTTTGATATAGTCATAGTGAAATTTGTACAAATGCTGTTTTGCATATTCCAAAACCGTAAAGCCAATATATATCGGCCTGTCAAGAAATATTTTATCTGGACTTAAATGAACAGCAACAAAGCTTTCTGAAAAAATGGTAATATTTTTTAAGTTAGGTTTCGCAATTAATTTCGCGGCACCGAGGCTTTTGTTTGTTTTGTTGTCTGTATCATTCCATGTCATCACTAATTTAATGTTAACTTGTTTTCGTCTATTTTCAATAGTTTTTCCAAATACAGCATTGTTCAGTAGTTTAAATAAGTTTTTTTCAAAAGGCGAAGATGAAGCTTGACGTAATTGAGTATTTAAGTCAATATATTTCTGTAAAAACTTTTCTTGCCTAAATGTTAGTATACGGTGAATCTTTTTTAGAACAAGCCCGTTTTTTATACATGCTTTTAAATGAACGTAATGTATGACATATTTACATTTATCATATAAGTTTGCAATCAATTTTGGGTTTTTGCTCCCAGGAGGAGTAAATTTTTCTGCTGCAAAAGGTAAATCACGATGAGCCTTATGTAAGTAGTCTGGATAAATCAAATCAACTTCTAAGATGTACCCATAATCTGAATCATCTGGTATGCTAGTTATATTAATTGTACATATTTCTTCAGGTGACAAAAATCGGAAACCAGATATTGGTAATTTTTTTGTCATTGCGTAACCGTACAAATTATTGCAGTCAAGATATATCAAATAAGTCGATGCTTCAGAGACATCAAAATTAGGTAAATATTTATTATTGGCTTTTGCATTACGAAGAGAACACTGTGCTAAGCCTCCTCGTATACCTTTTTCTACAAGCTCATAAATCTCTATATCATTAATTAATTCTAGCTGAACCTTTGTAAACAACAACATCGCGTCCCAGCTCAAGCTGGGTGCGGAGATATAATAAGCTGGATCAAGGTTATAATGCCGTAAACAAGTATCCCTAAATTTTTCAAATATATCACAAAGTAACAACACATCTGTTTTTAAATACAAATCTGTATATTCACCAAGAGATTTAATTCTAAAACTTTGCCATATTTTTTGTGCATGTCTATATTCATCATCGGTTATATGTTCACATTTTAAACTATTGTAAAAACATTCTTTGGGAGGAAGATGTTTTTGATCGTATTTCGAAAAAGAATCCATATAATCATAAGGATAAATGCCTTTTTGATGCAATAATTTCTCCAAGTTTGTTTCATGGAATTCATTTGATAAATTAATAAAGTCATTATCACTTAAATTTTTAGATAAGACATCCAAACTAGTATTAAGGAATTGGAAAGAATCAATAAATTTTATTTGAACTGGGTGTGAAATATTACTGTTTTTAATAATTTTCGTAACAGACATGTACTTTTCTTTAGTTTTCGGTATTATTTTAAAATCACCTTCATATTTTGCTAACTCTTTAATAAATAGATGACAATCATAACCTGCCAAGTTATGGAAAAATACCGGTACGAATGGGCACACCCGGTACATTAAATTGCAATGGGAGTGTGCAGCACCTCGGTATTGTGATGTTACATGATCATGATCTCTCACCTTGTCATCGAATAATAACTGTTTACATATATGACATAAAGTGGCATTATTAAAGTTATTTTCTTGATCCATCGTTAAGGGCAACATTGGTTGTTTATTTGATAATATATGACAAATTTCTTCTACATCCCTTAGCAAATTTCGAACAAATATTTCAACACAATCTAGTCCTCTATATGTAACATATTTATTTAAATGACGATCATGTGAGCAACAAATATAATAACCAAAACTAGAAGGTTCGTGAACTTTGTACATACGAGTACTCTGTGTTATAAATTCGTTATGGTTTAATAGAATACTTTCAAAGTCTGCATATATAACGAAGTTAATTTTTTGCTGCCTTTCATAATTTTTGAATTTTAGAATAGTATTTTTCTCTGGTAGTGTAGTTAATATTTTGTTACACATGTGTGAGTTGTACTTTACTTCACTTGTGAAACATTGCAAACATAAATCACATAAATACATTTTACCTTTATGACGAGTGATTTGACGTTTAACCAGTCGTAAAAGACTTTTGATTAAGCAGTAGTGACCTTTACCATTTTTCTCAAAATACAACAAGTTCACATGATTGCGCTTTCTGGAATTAGTCACATATAAAGGACCAGTTACAATGTTTTTGTCTAATCCATAAATATTAACACTTAAGTCAGAATTTTTCTTTTCAAAATGTCTAATATCAGTGTGTGATGGTGGAAACGTCATATTATCTATATTCAGTACTGTGGAGTAATGCGGATATGAATTCGTTCTGCAAATATTACTCTTTTGTGGAAATAATGCTGCCACAATACTCCACAGGAAACAGTGATCATCGTTGTTCTGTATATTAATACAACTTTTTGAATGTTTCACTTCACTCGGTAACTCTATATACGAGCCACCTCTCAAAGGATTGTATTTGTTAATATTAATCTCTAGATGACTCATGAATAGACAAGTCCAACCAGATTCACAGTGTTTAAATTCAGATAATTTTCTTTGAAATGTATGTATCACATTTAAATATAATTCATTAATATCGGTACTGTGATGTATTGATACATACTTTGTATTAAATGATTTTAGCTCTTGCTCTCCTGACTTTGGTAGAACAAAGTAAGCAAAAAGTTCGAAGTTCACTTTAATACAAATATGTTTTACAATACAAACACTAATTAATTTCATGACATGTTCTTGATTATCCATTAGGAATGCCTCTGGTGTGAGGTACTCTTCTGATGGATTAAGTCGGTATGTAATTATTCTTTTTTTAAACGCCGTGGCAATTATATCAACATTCTCAAATTCAGATTTTAACAGGCAATTCGATTTATGAAAATTCGTTCTCAAGTGATATTGAAATTCGTTTTTAGGTATTTCAATTTGACAGTACATACAATTCAATAAATTATTAGATCTTGCAATGGAAGGGCGTGTAACTGTAAACAAAGATACAACATAAACATTAATTATATGTATTTATTGTAAATAAAACTTATATTTCACAATACAAAATTATAATCATGTGAGTAAATATGCAAGTCAATAAATGATCTAGATAATGAATGAGTTAACATTAAATCAATACCTAGGTAACTAAAAGTACTATATGTAATTCGTAAGTAAGATACACAAAATAAAGGAATATCGTTAATGCACTATCCTGAATGCAGGCGTCCTTCCTGGTTAAGAAGGTTAATCTTTTCAAGCATTTTGAATGATCTGGGGCCTACCACCAACTCATAAAGCAGTATTATTTTAATATTACTTCAGTGTGGGAAAGAGATGAAGCTCTACAGGACGTATAGCTCTATCTCTTTTTCCCACTGAAGTAATATTAAAATAATACTGCTTTAGAGCTGGTGGTAGGCCTCCAGAACGTCATCGGTAACCAAACCTTTCTCGATGCGGGCAGTAAAAATCATAACTTGTTAAATGCCATAAAATTTCTCACAATTCAGAGAGTTAACCAGTACTGATTTACGGAAGCCTTAATTCAAGATAATGTAATAGCGGCATCATAAGTAAGATAATAATAATTAAAAAGGTATATTTTTACCAGTAATTACCTACGTCTAAATAGTCAGTAATAATTACTGATAAAGGTAGGAGGGCAATTGCGAAACTCTTTCCGGGTGGCAGTAATGAAGTTAGTTAGGTGCTGCCACGCGTCTGTGTTTTGATCGGTACGATTTTTCACGCAGACAATTGCATGGCGCCATCTATTTATGGGTTGCACCTTATTTATTTCGTCACAACTATAAACTTTCAACTCTACATAGTGTGTCCCCTGTTTATAATCGGATGTTTGACGCGAATGTCCATTGGCGAGTCTTCTACTAATGGAGGATAGTAGCTGCGGAATAGGTTTACCGGGGGCTGAAGACTGTTCCACAGCGTCGTCTTCACTGTCGCTCCCGAAGATATCATGAGCCGTTGCCTTCTTCGGAGCGATTGGCTTGATAACTGGTTTCTTCTTACCCCATGATGATGACTGCGTACACATAGGGGCAGGGCTCGCTCGTGATGTACTCGGTGCCGATGGTGAGCCCGACGGGGAGGCCGCTAGCTTCCTTTTTTTTTATCTCTTCTCAGGTTCACGCAGCTGAACTTCTTCGTCGGATGGGAACAACGCTTCAGCATTTAGTTGATGGGACCTGAAAAATAAAATAGATATGATTAAAATTTCAATCAATAACGGGAGACTTGCATTTTGCAATCATTATGTTTACTTATTCTGTTCTGTAACATAATTTCATGAAAGAACTTCAATGTGAAAACTAACAACAATGGAAAACAAGAAAACTAAATTATATTAGGTAGTGGAGCATAATGTGACGAAAAAACAAACAGTCTTATTATAATGAGCCACATGTTTAAATTAGAGTTAATAGATAGAATATTTAACCGTTTCGTTTTCACTGAATTTATAATTATAATAATAACTAATCAGCTTGACATAAACCACTCCGATACAACGTCACTGAGATTCACATCCGAATGAATAGAAGATTATCTTATCAATACACTACATTATAGTAAAGAAAAAATAATGTATTAATAATTATAACTTACATTTTTTTAACGATGTAGTCCTCGATGTTGATATTGGCCGGCAGAGATATGTAATGATGCTCCAGGTGTCCACGTCCCGATTTAAATACCAACGAATCTACGTCATTTTTAATCCATAAAAGGAAAGTAAGACTTACTGAAAATCCTGAGTCAGATTTGTCGTTATTTGGAAAATGCTTAACTAGCGCTAACATAATTAAGTAGTTCAATTCTCAACCTTAAACATACGCAATAAAGATTTGCCGCTGTAAGAAAACACACATACTAGTCTTATACCCTGACTTTACTTTTGCATTAATATCATGATAAATGTATGAGAACATTGTCAACGAACAAACATACATTTGGATCTCTGTTATTAGTATTGAATTATTGTAAACAAAGCAGCGGCGGCGCCGATCCGTCGGGAGAGTCTTGTTACATCAAACCATTTCTGTGAAGTTCGGGAATGCCACAAAAAAATATTTGATTTTCAACCTTAAAAACATGCTTAAAAATATATATAAGTTGTTAAAATAAAGAAAAAAAATCAAATCAAATCGAATTATTAGTCAGGTTAGCAGGGTGGATATAAGGAACTGTTATGTCGGTAAGAAAATATTTTTATTATTGTTCAGATATGATTTATTAGATGTTACTTTTGTATATCTTATAGGTAATGCTTAATATTATTTTATACCTTTTGTGACATTAAATAGTAAAGACGTGAATGACATTATGGAGGACTGCATACTAGAAAATCAATGCATCATGCTATAATTATTAGAGTTTGTAATTAATATTCTTTTTTTTTCCAGGATTCTCAAGATCTATTCATTTTCCCCCCAATGGAACCTCGGCTAGTGCAAAACGAGGTTGGCGAAGAATCGTCGAGGCGTTTGAATCTGAAGAGAAGGTCCAATGATGGAACGCATTACAGTTTTGTGAAGCGGCCTTTAAAAGGATCAAAGATAATCCGCATCGAAATTTACGATGCAAAAGATTTTGTCGATCGCGAAGAAAGTTCATGCAAATGCAAAGCCGATTTGTGCGTGCAACATGTTGTTAAACATACCATGATGGACGGTATATACCAATCAACCAAGGACCTCATAGCTAGGATCCAGGAAAATTTGGAAAGTGTTTTTTAATGAATAGATAGGTCGTAAATATTTACTTACCTAATACATATAGGTACTATATAATTATAAAAGACGCCTCAGTAAGTACGTGTAAATAGTATGTAGTTACTTCATACTCATAGATAAAGTATTTACTACTTATACTAATTTGTCTAACAATACATTACAATAAACGCTAATTTAAAAAAATGCATTTTTATTTATTTAGTGGAGACTAGCTATTGATTCTTATTATATAACTAGCGACCCGCCCCGGCTTCGCACGGGTATAAACCGGGTTATTATACATATAAACCTTCCTGTTCAATCACTCTATCTATTAAAAAAAACCGCATCAAAATCCGTTTCGTAGTTTTAAAGATTTAAGCATACATAGGGATATAGGGACAGAGAAAGCGACTTTGTTTTATACTATGTAGTGATATACCTATTACTGCGTCGGGATATAGCGGGTTCGATTCCCACTCAGGACAAACCTATCTAAACTTGTACTATCATAAATAGATATTGAAGAAAAAAATTGTTTAATACTAACACTAATCAGTAGGTGTGATGTAATAGAACATGATTTAATTACAAAGTTAAATGCATGCATACATATTCTGTTGGTAACGAAAGAATGCAGCCATCTTCCAGATCATGTTCACAGTTTCACGTATAGCACAAAGCCAAGCGACACACACACACACTAGTGTCCAGTCTATAGTATAAAACAAACACTGATCACTGCATGCATGATTCATTCATTCAATTCACATTCAGCATCGTACAACACATTTGTACCTTTGTTTGTATTTAAATAGATGTTAAAAATTAAAAATATATTGTTTGAATAGATGAACAGTGTTAATTGGGGGCTTCCAGATCAGATCGCAAAGATCTGATCTAGAAACCCCAATTAACAACTACTCTGACAGTCCGCCAAATGTATATGCTTCGTGCGATCATGCGTACACATAAAATTATCCCTCTCAATAGATGTAAAAGCCCTACGCTCAGAAGAAGACCCAAACCCACAAACTTGGGGACAAACCCCAAGTTTGTGCAAAGACCACCTTTGCACGTCGGCATGACCGTTATCTAAGCACATTACTATACAATAAACTCCACAACGCATTAAACATACATTGTTTGAACAAAACCCATTCATCATCTTCCTGCCCTTGTCCCATGTTACTTGGGGTCGGCGCAACACGTTTTCTTTTTCCACTCTCCCCTGTCAAACGTCACGCTATCATTCACTCCCTTCGCTTTCATATCATTCCTCACACAATCCATCCATCTTTTCTTTGGTCTTCCTCTCCCGCTCCATCCATCAACATTTATATTCATTACTCTTTTAGTCACATGCGTTTCTTCTCTCCTCATCACATGCCCATACCAGGCCAAACGATTTCCTTTCAACTTTTCTGTCACTGGCGCCACTTTTAAACTTCCTCTTATATACTCATTTCTTACTTTATCCATTTTTGTCACTCCACACTGCAATGGGTTTGAACAAAACCCATTGCAAACAAAAAATTAAGGAATATCTGCTAACCCTAAATTATAACGACACAGAAGAATTATTAAAACCATAACTTAAACAAATCAGGCACATTCACACCTACACTCACTCATACATATCTACACTTACACACCTACACCCACTCATACAACACACACCCGGCAATTAATTAGATACTACCTTTTCCATGTCAATTATGAATTTAAACCCCTTTACTTTCTTCCCCCCTTTTCTTATCCCCAAAATCAATTAGTCTAGTTCATTTTTATTTTTTTTACATAAGTGCACATTACTAAATTGTATGTAAGTTTTATAACATCCATAATGGACGAATGGATGACCACTGTAACACAGGTTTTTCCTAGCATGAGGGTCTTTGTTCAATATTTTGTATTAACCGATTTCCACGTGTAATTAAGTTTCAACCTGTATCTGTGTACTTTTATGTCAAATAAACATATTATTATATTATTATGTATGTGTGTGTAATCACACCTTATTTAGGATTAGCCAAGTAAGCAATATATTAAGATCGTGTACGCTCAATCTATGTGAACACACAATAAATCGAGGCGTCATCCAGTGCAGATGTCTTTCATTTACCACGACACTTCATGGCGTCCCTGCCATTCAAGGTCGTATCGCGAGTGTTTGGACAATAAAAAATAAAAAAAACAACAGACTTCAAAAAAAAAAACACTACAAAGTGAAAAATAACTTTAATTTCGGAAGTCGGTGTCTTTGGTTTTCAATTTTCGTTCTTTGTCACCGACTTCCGAAATTAAAGTTATTTTTCACTTTGTAGTGTTTTTTTTTTTGAAGTCGGTTGTTTTTTTTTTGTAATAAGTTTTTATTTTTCACTTTTTAGTTGTGGTACCTACCCCACACAAATTCGAATACCACTACCTGCTATGTAAATAACAGTGACAGGAAGTTATCATAATAGCATCCACATACTATGTGGGAAAAAATACGTATTATTGAAGCTAACTCAAAAACTACCCAAGCAAACTTAATAAAATTTATATGGGACCACCTCTGAAGTATACTTTAATAAACTTTATTGAAACAAAAAACTCAGTTTACAGAAACTCTGTGTTCGATAACAACTGCATTAGTATAATACTGTGTCGCAGTCATTAACGCCCACCTCCAAAAAGTCTGAGACAAAATTGAAACTAATACAAATCAAATAGGAAATAAAAATTTACATTACATTACATAGCCGTTATTGTCCCACTGCTGGGCAAAGGCCTCTCTACTCTCTTTCCACCTCTCTCTGTCTAGAGCTTCCAAGGACCAATCCAAATAAAAATAAGAAAATAAAATTAAAAATAAACCAAAACTTAAAAATTAAAACTGAACAAAATTTCACCGTTTTTTTATGTGAGATTGTGTTTGTTTGGAAGGATTGTGTAGTTTTGAGCGTGGTGTGTGTATATGTGTGTGGTATGTGCGTGTGTGTGTGGGAAAGAGGTGTCAGTTTGTGCCGGGGGTGTGTGTTTGCGCATGTTATACATATAAAGGACAATTAGAGAGTGAGTTTAAGTTTTTACATGTTTCTAATTCTTCATAAGTAAGTGTATGAAGCCATTCATCCGTGATCCGTCGACATTCTCGCAAGGTCAATGGATATATATTGAGCCGTTTATTTACTCGATTATACAAAGTGGAGCTAAGAAAGTGATATTGCCGCCGAACAACTTGAACTCTGTCAGATTCCACCTGGCAGACTCTGCCAGATCTGCGCTATTGGGTAACGACAACAGGATCGAAAGGAAGGGCTAAGTGTTTACGCTGCACAACAGCAAGAAGAAATGTGTGTCTGAGTGTTGGTAAGTCGCAAAGAGCGTACAGTTCAGTAGTTGGAAATCGAACTGGTTTGTGAGAGACCTTTAACACTGCCCTCTGTGCCCTTTCCAGTCGGAGCATTAAGCACTTCCCAGCCCCACCCCAAGCTGCAATACAATATTTTAGGATGGAATGTGCCAGAGCGAAGTATACAGTTCGTAGTATCCCAAAATCAGCAGATGTTCGCAGGTTTTTAAAAACAAATATTAGTTTTCTGACCCTGGAAACCAGAGCCTCAATCTGCTCCTTCCATGTCAGCGTACTATCTATTATTACACCCAAGTATTTAATACTATGGGTGCGTGCAATCTGAGCACAATCAGTGCAATCAGTTGATATTAACCCGCATTTATGCGCCGTCAGAGTATAGGGAGAGAGAGGTTGAGAGGCTCTACTTGGAGCAAATGTAATTAACTTGGTTTTTTCTACATTGAGGGTTAGCAGGTTTTTATTCAGCCATTTCATTGCACCAAGCAGAGCGGATTCAGCAAATGAGCGGGTTTCCAACCAATCCTTACCATGAATGAGCATGACGGTATCATCCGCGTAGGTTATAATTTTAGCGTTGGTTAGAGCCAGATTACATAGGTCATTTATGTAAATAAGAAACAGGGTAGGTCCAAGGACACTACCCTGTGGGACTCCGTAGATTAAAAATTGCTGTTTGCTAACGTGGTTTCCTATCTTTACGGTTTGAGAACGCTCACTCAAGTAACTCCTAAAAATAATTCAAAATTCAAAAGTCATTTATTCAAACTAGGCTGAGAATCAGCACTTTTCGAACGTCAAAATTACATAAGACAGTCCCCCAAAACGCCCACCCTTCACCACTTCCTAGTGCCTTTAGCTGGGAAGAAGTGGCGCAACAAACTCCCCAGCAGCACAGCTGTCTGTTCAAGTTAGAAAAAATGATTCTATACAATAGTATGCAAAATGCATAATGTAAGTTCATTATGCAACACAAAACATAATTTAAATGATAAATTATTCGCCATATGTCAGCTAGCACACGCCAATATACCAACCAAAAACATCGAGAACTATACTCAAGCAGAAATAAAAAAATAAAAACTAAACGTAAACAGAACTAAATACTCGTATCTAACTAAAAGCCTCCAGGCATAAAGGGCGTGCCCGCTTACATAAAGCTATTTAAAGCTATAATTGGAAGTTATTATAAATGATAAACTAGGACCATCGAGGTAAAATAAATAAACAGTTAGTTACAATAACAAAACCATGATCAGCAAGACGACCAGTCACCACAAGCAGCAATATTTAGACACACTCCCCTAACACTAATCCGCTCCAACTTTTCTAGCAAGAAAGGAACAGAGACTGTGTCAAAAGCTTTAGAAAGGTCTAGAAAAATTTATATTTTTTGCTATAGTTCCAGTTACTTCCAAAACTGCATCTTCTGTACTTCTACCTGATCGAAAACCGTATTGGTTCGCTGAAATTATGTTCTGTGAGTTAAGGTAATTAAGTAGTCGACTGTTAATAATTTTTTCTAAAGCTTTAGACAAAATTGTAAGAACAGAGATAGGTCTATAGTTATTGACACTGCCCCTGTCCCCACTCTTGTAGATGGGATGTACAAGTGCTCTTTTAAAGACAGCCGGAAATACTCCTGATGTGAGTACAAGGTTAAATATGTGCGAAATAATAGGGATTAAGGTGTCGCGGGCAGCCCTGATCAAGGCAGCTGAAATGCCATCCCAACCCACGGCGCAATTGACCTTGAGGCTGAGAATGATGCGTTCAATCTCTTCACAGTCTGTCGAGAGAATGGCCATAGTTGGGACAGGTATTGTCGTCAGAGGAGCGCGTACAGTGAGCATTCGTTATTTTTGACGCGAGGGTTTTCCCGACATTTGCAAAGAAGTCATTTACATTATCCACTGAATTCGAAGGATCGGGAGTAACGGATAAAAGTTCAGTAGCGGAAGATTTGTTGCTATGAAGATTAGAGATTGATTTAATAAGATTCCATGTAGCCTTAGGATTCGTACGATGTCTCTCAAACTCAGTTCGTTCATATTCCCGTTTAATTTTTTTAAGTAAATTATTGCAGTAGTTTCTGTACCGCTTGAATGTCACTTGTAGTATACTATTATTAGTCTCTTTTTGATTTAAGGCAAAGATTATCCCTATTTCGTATGCACCTCAAAAGCCCCGGTGTGATCCAGGGTTTTGTAATCCTTTTTAGTATTTTGGGAGATATTTATATTGATATAACCAATTAAGACAATAGTCTTAAACGTCATTAATGAGTGCAGAGTTACATCTAGACATTCAATAAAGTTCTTAGTATTACGGAACGACGGAGATCGGTATATTGCCAAAAGTGCCATTTCTGTGCCGAATTTTAAAATCAAGCAATTCGCATCCGTAAATATTGGTATTTCGACAGTGACTCGTAGGTTTTGCCTAACATACACAACAATACCGTCGTTTTGGTTCGCGTGATCAGACTGGAATACTTCGAAACCCGGTAAAGTAGGAAGGTGAGGGCATTTGCGTAACCAGCACTCCGATAAAACAATTGCATCAAAATGCACCTTAATTCTGTTTAGTAGTATTAGCAGATTATTAAAATTAGTACTATTACCTATACTTCTAATATTCAAGTGAAATATATTGAGACCGTTTACAACATTATTTAAGTAAGTATTACATTGTTCTGGAGAACACTGATAGGATGACGAGTTTGATAGTTGTTCTAGTTCGTGTGTAATTTCAGTATTTTCATTCATTTTGTAATTATATAGGGTAACAAATCAGCTGCAGTAACAATCTAGTGTGGGCTTGAGGCAAGCCAACATATTCGGTACGGGTAGCACGTTAGTTTTAAGTTTAGATTATAATGGGAGGTAAAAAGGTTGCACGATATGACCTGGTGTGGATGAGTGCAAGAGAAATGAGATGAGAGAGTTTAAATAGGATAATGTTGCGCGTATGTTTGTATATGTGATTGTAAGTGCGAGAGTAAGTGTGGTATGGTGTGTCAACATAATTTGTGTAAAACTTATGTTTGGTTTGCATGGGTAGGACAATCTGTATACAGAGCAATAACAACTTTGAGATTTGCATGCGATTCACATTGTGATAACAAGGTTTACAAGTGATACTTAGGTACATGTTTTTTATAGGATTTAGTATGATTAGCTGGTTGGTATGATTACAACATATTATTCCGTTTGCAGATTTAACAATGATATGATCATAGATCACTAGTCAGTTTGTGTCGGTTTTTCTCGGGAAGTCTGTTTCAGCTTTAATTATAATATGTGGAGCACTATCCTTCTCACGAAGAAAAATTTTTCCATTTTTAATCCAGCAGTAGCTGAAGTTGTTGGTTTTCGCAAAATCTCTGGCAAGGAAAAAGAGCCTTTTCATTCTGGGACTAAGGTTTTCTATGTCTTAAATTTTATAGTAGCTCAAAAATCTACCCTATAAAGGCATGCATTTTTAAATTACAATATTAGACATTAAGTTAAAAATTACATGAAACATAATGAACAATCAATAATCAATAGAAATTAAAAACAAGATATATTAGATTGTAATAAATTTGTAGACATATGAATATTACGGGTCTCCCTTGTTTTACCGAAAAGAAATTGCCAAATTATCACTTCCCAAACAAATTTTCGCATAATTTCATTTGCCAAATTATTACTTACCAAAAAATCTCTTTACAAATAATTGTTACGAAAACCTATGTTTGGCAAGTGAACGTTTGAACAATAACTTGTTTACCAACTAGTACTTTTACCATTTTTTATCTAGTCAAATATTTCAGTTGGTATAACATATTTTACGCAAAATTAAATAAGCCAAATATTTGGTGTCGTCAATTTTAAACTTACCATTTCTGTTTAGTCGATTGCGTAGCCAATGACAAAAATTTTGCATCTATATGTTAGTTGCACAGATTATACAAATTAAATTACAATGTGTAAATAAGTGGGTAGATGGTAAATCATAAATGTAGCGCGATGTGGGTAAGTCATGCAAAACACTATCACTGTGTTTTGTAGCGGAAGTTTATTGAGATTGTTACGATATATTATTTTGTTAATAATCTCTTTTTTCCATATTTTTTCTATATAATCTAGTCGTTTCTGGCACTCGCCGGCCGCCTATTTATTTTAATTTTATTGTTGACATAATCTACTCATTACAATGTTTTTGTCATGAGTTTGCATTGCAATTTGTGGTTGGCTAGTGACCTCGACAATTGATCATATTATTTTTTACCTGAGCAACCGGCAGCAAGTTCGTCATGCTCCCTTAGATGTCAATGCTTGCGGTAGCGTCGGGAGTCGGGTTGCCTCCTTCCCTCAAATATGGCGAGGGGGGTAATGACTGATCTTTGCGTTATGCTCGTGAACGGGTGCTGCTTGTGGTGACTGGTCGTCTTGCTGATCATGGTTTTGTTATTGTTACTAGTAATTAACTGTACATTTATTTTACCTCGATGGTCCTAGTTTATCATTTATAACTTCCAATTTACAGTTTTATGTAAGCGAGCACGCCCTTTATGTTGGAGGCTTTTATTTAGATATTTAGTACTTTTTACGTTTAGTTTTTATTTTTTTTAATTCTGCTGCGAGAACTATATTCTCGATGTTTTTGGTTGTTATATTGGCGTGTGCTAGCTGACATATGGCCAATAATTTATACTTAATTAAAATAATGTTTTGTGTTGCATAATAATTTTGCATACTTATTGTATAGAGTCATTTTTATTTTTTTCTAACTTGAACAGACAGCTGTGCTGCTGGGGAGTTTGTTGCGCCACTTCTTCTTCCCAGCTAAAGGCACTAGGAAGTGGTGAAGGGCGGGCGTTTTTGGGGGACTGTCTTATGTAATTTTGACGTTCGAAAAGTGCTGGTTCTCAGCCTAGTTTGAATAAATGACTTTTGAATTTTGAATTTTTTTAAATAAATCACAGTTTTTCTTTACGAACAAAGCGGTCTCGTATATGTAGACAAGGTAACTTTAATATTTTTAAGGAAATAAAATGCGGTTTGCAACTTTCGGTTGATTTAAGATTGCATATGGACCTAATGCACCTCTTTTGTGCTTTAAAAATTTCAAGTGTTTTACAAGAATTTGCCCAGAAAATGACTCCATAACGTAATACGGAATCTACGTAGCCATAATACGCGGTTACGACAGCCGCCTGATTTACTATTTTGCTGGGTTTATAAAGAGCAAAGGAAAACTTGGTCAATTTTGTAATGATGATAGATGCATGTTCTTTCCACGTCAGTTTAGAGTCTATTGTCAATCCTAAAAATTTTAAATGTCCTACTTCTTCAATTATATTATTATTAAAATATAGATTGATGTCAGAAGTGATAATTCTTTGTCGAAACTGTATGATTTTAGTTTTATTTAAATTAATAATTAAATTATTTTGTTCAAGCCAAGCAATTGATTGTTGTAATGCATTTTTAATGTCACTTTCATAGTTTATATTTAAATCATCATGCCTAATAATTAAAGTGCTGTGCATCGGCAAAAAGAACCATGGGAAAAATGACATGTTTAAGAAACTTATTTACATAAACTAAAAACAATGGTGGGCCCAATACGCTGCCTTGTGGCACGCCAAATGTCATTTTACGTTTTCCTGAAATGTACAGTAAGCGTCAACAGTGGATAGACACGCTATTAGAGTCTTATTGCTGTGAAGGTGAACACGCGGTGTAGTCCGTCATGTATGTGTAAGCAACACGGTACACACACCACAGAGAACGCAGTTTTGCACTTACACACTGTCGTATCGTCACGGTTCGCGCCGCATACGAAACAAAAATATATTTCTGTCACTTTTATTAGATACACACGCATTATGCGCGTGACCTTGGCCCGTTTAATGGCATTGCTAAAATTCGAACGAAAGTTAAATGTGTCGATAGCAGAAGGCGTTAAGCGTTGGTCTTGTGTTCAAGATGGCTAAGGTTCGAATCTCGTAAATCACAATGCTGTTTTTGCAAAAATTGTTATTTTTATTTGTAATTATAATATTTTTTAAATATTGCTGTCTTTTTATTAATGTTGTTATAACAATAAAGGGTTTAGAATAAAAATGCATGATATGTGATAAAAAAGATAAAAAAAATAAAAAAAAATATTCGTTATATTTATTTTACTTATATAATTAACAAACTGTTACAATTATTTACCATTACTTCAGCTGAATAAGATGTGAAATAGATGTCTAGAAACTTAGAAGCAATTGGTATTGTTTTGACATAGATTTAAATTTTGAAATGTTTTCAATAACGAAAACAGTTTTCTAGCTGATCTTCAGTGATGCAAGCCTTCAGGTTCATAATGACGTGTTTAATGATTCAGCAAAATATCTCGTTGGTATGAAACCATTTGTTTCATAATCATTCACCATTTGACGTCGCTGCTACTCGATAATAAGCCCCTTCCTCATATCTCTTAACCCTCACAGTATTTCTCTAGAACAAAGAATAACATTGTATTTATTATACCCTTGATTAAGATTTATGTTTAGTAAAATATGAAATATTTAAATGATAACACTCACATTTAGTCCGGTTTCATTCACATTCACTTTTACATTTTTTACATGCACTCTGAAAGTGCACGGCGAACGGTTCATAATGACGTGTTTTTAAAAATTCAGCAAAATATCTCGTTGGTATGAAACGCATTTGTTTCATATTCATTCACCATTTGACGTCGCTGCTACTCGATAATAAGCCCCTTCCTCATATCTCTTAACCCTCACAGTATTTCTCTAGAACAAAGAATAACATTGTATTTATTACACATAATACCTAATTATTTATTATTCACTAATCGAATTAAACTTCATAATGAATTTAAAACTTTAAAGGCATCTTCTGTCTCAACAATACCTCTGTTCTATCAACAATACCCTTGATTAAGATTTATGTTTAGTAAAATATGAAATATTTAAATGATAACACTCACACTTAGTCCGGTTTCATTAGAACGCACTTTTACGCAGCGCTATTGATATCCCTTCAATATTTGCTTTTTAAAAATAATAACCACAACACTGCGCTAAATACTCGTCACCAACATTTTTTATAAACCAACAAAGATTTATTATGTGAATACTCGTAACGAACTGCATCTGTCTACCCCACAGAAATCGAAATAATTTAGTTAATTTTCTGTGATCTACCTGCTAAATTTTAATATTTATGTGAATAAGACGAATGAAACAAAAAGCGAATGGTTATCGAACTAGTCATTGGTTGCAGACAAAGTGAGTGTGTGTGTGTAATGTGCGTGCCTACAGTGGCCGCATTCCGAGTTACGATAAAAGTGATAATATCTCGAATCCGACCAAATTTAATAGTCACAAAACATAAGGGTTATTGAGTAATAATTGTGACTTTGGACTTTGGTCGGATTCGCGATATTATCACTTTTGGCGTAACACGGAATGCGGCCAGTATTGTAACAACTTATAGAAGAAGGTCGTAAGTCAAACCGAAGCGTCAGTCTATTGCTTTGTGAGATTGCCTATGGACTTTTGGTCGGTACTGTACTAATATTCTTTTTTATCCTTTTTGCAAATTCGTCTAACTTCCGTACACTGTGTTCTATTGTCAAGGTAGGATTTTATAAAGTGCGTTTCCCCTTATTCCGTAGGCACTTAGTTTTCCTAACAAAATATTATGATCGACTAGATCAAAGGCTTTCGTCATGTCCATAAATACAGCGTTAGTGGAAATTCTTTGATCGATATCTGGCATTATAATATTAAGGAAGTCATAGATAGCCAAGTTTATAGATTTGTTTTTCCGAAAGCCTTTCTGTTCGTTTACTAAGATGTTGTTTGGTGAAGAAGGAATACATACAGTTATAACTTTCTCAAATATTTTTGAAATTACCGGTATAAGCGCAATTGGTCGGTTGTTATTAATGTCAGTCTTATCACCTTTTTTAAATAGAGGCTTAATTATAGTGGGCTTAAGTTTATCAGGATAGATTCCAGAACAAATACTTAAATTAATTATGTGACAAATGGGACCTGATATCACTTTGGAAACGAATTTTAATACTTTTGTTGTGATGTCATCATAACCTACGCTAACTTTATTTTTTAGGTCTTATTTTATCCGATACACCACATTAGGCGTAGTCGGAGCAAGAATAATGAACTGTTGCATACATTTGGAATCTTACAATTTACAGATGTTGAGGCTTTTGAAAGTAATTCTGCTTGCTCTACGAAGTATTGTTTAATGCGTTCGCTATTCACTGGGGTTTGTCAATGTAGTACCATGTATCCTTCGATTTATTATTTCATGTCATTATCTTATGATTATTTTTTGTCTTTTGTGTCAATCTTATTATTTTCTTAAGTCTTTATGAATAATTTTTAAGTTTCGTCAGGTTATTACTATTAGGTTTAGTCATCCTTACCTCTGTTGCGCGTCGACTGGCACACCGCGCCCGGCACCCGCAGCAGGTGACGTCACCGGCCAGCACCGCGCCCGGCGTCCGCAGCAGGTGACGTCACCAACCAGCACCGCGCCCGGCGCCCGCAGCATGTGACGTCACCGGCCAGCACCGCGCCCGGCGTCCGCAGCAGGTGACGTCACCAACCAGCACCACGCCCGGCGCCCGCAGCATGTGACGTCACCGGCCAGCACCGCGCCCGGCGTCCGCAGCAGGTGACGTCACCAACCAGCACCACGCCCGGCGCCCGCAGCATGTGACGTCACCGGCCAGCACAGCGCCCGGCGTCCGCAGCAGGTGACGTCACCAACCAGCACCGCGCCCGGCGCTCGCAGCATGTGACGTCACCGGCCAGCATCGCGCCCGGCGTCCGCAGCAGGTGACGTCACCAACCAGCACCGCGCCCGGCGCCCGCAGCATGTGACGTCACCGGCCAGCACCGCGCCCGGCGTCCGCAGCAGGTGACGTCACCAACCAGCACCGCGCCCGGCGCCCGCAGCATGTGACGTCACCGGCCAGCACAGCGCCCGGCGTCCGCAGCAGGTGACGTCACCAACCAGCACCGCGCCCGGCGCCCACAGCAGGTGACGTCACCAACCAGCGCCGCGCCCGGCGCCAGCAGTAGGTGACGTCACCAACCAGCACCGCGCCCGGTGCCCGCAGCAGGTGATGTCACCTACCAGCACAGCGCCCGGCGCCCGCTGCAGGTGACGTCACCAACCAGCATCGCGCCCGGCGTCCGCAACAGGTGACGTCACCAACCTGCACAGCGCCCTGCGCCCGCTACAGGTGACGTCACCAACCAGCATCGCACCCGGCGCCTGCAACAGGTGACGTCACCAACCAGCACCGCGCAACCAGCAAACTAAACTAAATTTAAGTTCAGTGCATCTTTTTCTTTCTGTTTCATTAAGAAAAGGACAGAATATAAATTTTAGTTTAGTCCTGTCAAATTAATCATCGCCTGTCACTCTCCATACAAGTTTAGACGTGATTAAAAACTTGCCGACTAAAATTACGTCAATTTACGTCAAGCGCTGATTAATTTGACAGGACTAAACTAAAATTTGTCTTCTGTCCTTTTCTTAATGAAATAGAAAGAAAAAGATGCACTGAACTTAAATTTAGTTTAGTTTGTTAACAAGAGAATCGGCACCATTACCTCGATGACGAACAAAAATGGAAGGGAGATGACAAGAAATCTATAATATAAAAATGAATCGCAAAATGTGTTGGTAAGCGCATAACTCAACAACGCCTGGACCAATTTGGCCAAATATTTTTTTTAAAATGTTCGTTGAAGTTTAAGGATGGTTTTTACGGCGAGAAAAATTAGAATTATTGCTGGAAAAACCCTAAAAATAGCCGTTTTCTTTTTCCCATACAAATGATTTCTAACTAAAACGTAGTCAATTTGAGTTTTATTGCTATGGTATAAAGTTCATATTAAATTACAAGCACTCACTGTTGTCTAAGCAATGTAGGTGTGTTCCTAACGTCAAAGATCATATCTATCAAAACAATGTGCGTGTGTGCGTTGGAGCACAGAATACATAGTTGGAGGAGTTTAATGTCGCGTTCCGAAACTCGCGTTTCTTTTGTATTAATTATTTTTTATTCACAACGCCCTATCACCAGGGTGACGGTTCTGTTCAGGAGAATTTTTTAAAATACGTAGGCACAAAAACTGCCACATTACAAATCTTTTTGACAGGACGAAGTCTGTCGGGTCAGCTAGTTAATGATATATTTGAATGAATGATATATTTATTTGCAAGAATATAGGTAGCTAACATAAGTTCGTAAGTTCTATGAGTTTCACTATATTCGGCATTTCAGCCGTGCAAATATTTCGATTTCACATCTTGGTTATAGCATGCAGTAAAAAATTGCAAGAATAATGAAAGTACAGACAGTCCTTACATCTAATTACAAACTAATTGGCACGCAACGTTGATTTGCTCATTCTAAACGAGCAGGCGCCAAATGAGCGTGTGCGGTGCTAGAGTTGGCCGTCAGATGGTACCGACACATTTTCCGAGAGGTTGTAAACAGGATGATGATGATCGGTACTGTCAGCTAAATGTTAGATGTTCCACATCATAATGTGATGTGTGTGTGTGTTTATGTGTAAAGGCGACGGCCCCTTTTTCTTTTGGTGTGGGAATTATCAAATAACTTCTCCCGTTCTGGACAGAGCGGGAGGGCGTGTCAGACTCTTACAGACTAAAACCCACCCGTGTTCCTTCAGTTGCCATGTTGCCGGGGGCCACGATCTCCCTTTCGGACTTCTTGGCAACCCCGGCAGGCAGGCGACGGCGACAACTTGCTGGCTAACCCCTGTGACTCGAGCAATTCGCACCATCAATTATATTCAGGTCGAAATTGATATATTTACATGTCACTGGGCTGAATTCGCAAAACTACTATTGTTCACACGGTGTTATAAATAACGATCTACAAGATCTTGAGATGTACTTGGTGCTTTAACTTTTTCTTATTTTTTTGGTGTGTGTGACTTGGCTGTGGCGTTAGGTTAAATGGTAGTTTTAAACAAATAAATAAAAATAATTATGTGACTACTGCATAGCTCACACGTTTTTTAAGGGTTCCGTACCAAACTGGTAAAAAGGAACCCTTATGGTGCGACTCAGTCTGTCTGTCCGCCTGTCACACGGGATATCCTCCCTCCCTCCTCCGCCTCCCTGTCACGACTTCAAATTTGGAATAGTTTTAGATGAGGTTTGCCCAACTACTTTGTAATTAAGAAAGAAATAAAAATATATACATACTTTTGAAGTGAAAACTTCTTTAGGCGCTTTGGGTATTTTTGAGATGGGAAAAAACAATTGAACTCGCGACACCGTTACCGACACCTCATTTTTGTAAACGCGATTGTGCTCTTTATTTAGATAAGGTTATGGACCAATGTTCTATACAAGTATTTTTCGTCCACCAAGGCGATCTTGTTCAAGTTTTCACTTCTGTCAACGCTCCCGGAGTGCCACAGTTTTAACGGAACTATTATATTTGCGAGTATCTACCTAAAAATAGAAGTAATATACGCTTTTGAGTGCAAGCGTTGTATCGGGCTTCCGGGGCCTCCGAGGTCAGGAGCCCTGGGCATGGGCCCCGCCGCCCCGTTTGCCCTTATAGTAAAGACGGCACTGTAAGCAGTATAAGTATTAGCCAAATTAGCAGAGATTATTAGAATGAGTACTAGTTTACTGTGTATGAATGTAGAAAGACAAGGCTAGACTTGTCAGTATTTAATCAGAAAGCTAGTTGTCCGTTCGCGAAACTATGTCTTTGTGACTGTACGAGAATTACCCTAGGCTGATAAAATTTTCGTTTTTCCTAATTATGCTAATATTAGTGTTTAAGTCGGTTCCCCCCTTAGGGGGAAGGCCGCACCCCACCCCGTACGGCCCTGTAGAGCTCGTCTCCGGACTGGACACTCTCCCACCGATATGTGTAAGAAGAAATGAATTCTCAAATAAGAAGTCCGATACCTTGTCCTATTAATAAGGCAAGTAAAGGATTGAATGAGATTGTAATAAGACAAGAATTCATCGTTGTGAAATGCATTGGATGTGGTTTTAGAAATCTAATAAATAATAGAGGGATGTAAAGTATATCATTATATAAACTTGTGAGTAACCTTTACGTTAGCGTAACAGGTATTTGGTCAGTCATTACTCGCACGATACCTCACATCTGCACTCGGAGTACTTAGAGCAACACTTCCATAAGTGACGCATTGCGTCGGCATCACGCTCTTTTGGAGACATGGTCCCTAGCAGTTCTTTCGAACTGATAACGTGACGAAGCGGCTTTCCCTGCGGCAACCGTGTGACCGGCCTTGTCTAACAACGGAGCGGCTAGTTCCAGCGACATTCGTCGGCATCATGCTCTTTAGGAGACATGGTCCCTATCAGTCCTTGGACTGAATATAAGATAGATGTGGTCACCCAAACCCCTGGAAGGTCACCCTTTGCACAACAAGCATATCTGCAAGACACGTGTTCATGTCAGTCTGACCGAATTATTGGTCTGAGATAAAGAATACAACATTCAAGAATTACTAGTTAATAGAGTTGAGAATTGAAACTCAAGAATTATTATTTATTTAATAGAGTTTTGGATAATCTCTCTTAAAGTCCTTTTAATTGGTCTGAGGTAAAGAATACCGAATTCAAGATTTAGGTTCTAGATAATAGAGTAGAGACTCATAATTCTAGAATCATGAATTAATAGAGTTGTGGATCAACTCTCCTGAAGGTATATAGACAGTCCCAAAGCGCCCTCCCTTCACCACTTCCTAGTGTTTGAGCTGGGGAGAAGAAGTGGCGCAACAAACTCCCCAGCAACACGTCTCTGTCTGTTTAATTACAAGAGCTGAACAAATATATTACCAGCCAAGGATAATTATTATAATGAAAGACTCACCCAGTCGCACCAACACACACATACACACATATATTACATTAAGTACTAAATTAGTCTAATCTGGGCTTTCACCCAACTATATTTAACTTAATAACTAATACTTGTTGTCTTGCGACAGCCCACTCGGACATGGCCTCTTGGCATTCACCAAGTCTTCTAACTTAACTAGCCTAGATTCGGACGTCTGTCTCCTATCGTGGTCTAAAACCAAGTCCCCGACTTTATTTCTCCGTCTCGTAAATTCCTAAAAACCCCACGTTTGGCCCATCTTCCCACACTTTTGCAGAATAGTTTTATGGCCTTTTTTGTACAATTTCTCAATTGTTTCAAAAGGGTCCATTTGAATTGCCGGACGCCAACTTAATCGTTACCAGATGCTGACACTGGTATTGTGAGTCGAGATTAGAAATTGGATATTTTGCTATTTCTTTAGAATTCGGTGAAATATTACATTCGACCTTTTCGTTCTTTGTTTCCCATTAAATAGAGAATTTATGTGTTTCTAAGTTGACTTGAACCATGTGCTGGTTTTAAAATAATTATAATATTTTGTTATTAAAATAGGAGCAAATGACAGACAGTCACATTCCCCCCTCTGAAAATCAGACGCGTGACGCAGTACAGCGGATGAGCTTTCACAATATGATGAGCTCTGCCTTTCCATGAAAGCGTTATAGACCTATCTGCTATGATCAACTAATCAAATAATTATTATTATCCTAGTTGGAACATGAATCCAATAAGATTACAATACGATGTAAGGTCTGCTAGAATTTAATACTGTTTCGCAGAAACATCTTAAATCTATACACATATAATGTTTCTATAATATTTGAACTATTATTCTTCTTGCAAATACTCTTTTCATGATAAACACATGAACATTATCGCGCCTCAGTTAAGTTCAGAAAACCTGTGCATGCTTATAATGTAGTTTTACATACCAGGGTCTCTTTTAAGAGTATTTGTTTTATCGTGGCACACTACCTACAGTGCTCCCTCGTTCTAAACTCAGCTAATCGCAGTTGCCGGTGGACAGAGGCCTTTCCTTATGCGCCTCGATGCTGAGTCAGCTTAGTCAGCTGCCCGCAGTCGTATCCAGGAATAGCTGAAATAGTCCGCACATGAACATATTAGATTGTATTCCAATTGGTCGCCCCCCTCTGATTCTAAGAGGTTAGAGTCGTTTCGAAATCTAATAAGAGTTGGAAAGTTATACTGATTAGAAAATATAGGCATCCTAGATTGTCCAAACAATTGTTGGATTATTAGCACACAATGCTGTAAGATGTTATATGTGGATCGTTAGTAAACTATCCCCTCAGATTATAACCATGTTGAAAAGAACATTCTCTGGAATATTTGAGCTGATCTAACTATGCTAGCCCTAAAACAAATTAATAATAATAATTGAGATAACAAAAATCATACGGCGTAGTAACGGGTAACTGAAGTGTCTAATAAAAGTGAAACTTAGCTTCGTAACAGGAGCCACGTTACTGCTGCTGCTGTTGCAGTCAGCCGGTGTCAGCTGATTTTAAGGAAACCTTTTAGGTAACGCAGCGAAGTCGCAGCCAAGTGGAGACTTAAATATCCTGGAATTTTAAATATGGCCACACGAGTATCTGTTCATTTATATAACATACGCCGCCGACTGAAAAGTTGGAAAGATTAATGTTTACTTCTAATGACGATAGTAATTATAAAATATGGGTGCGTTTTATAGATAAGCTCACTCCACACACATATGTAAATCTCAAACACACAAACACATTTCATATTCACAAACTGTCAGATACAAAACTTGCGTTTGCAGGGAGTCGAACCCGTTATTACAGTAGCACAAGAACCCAAGCAACAATCATACCATAACCTACTTAAAAATACGTCCGTGCATTTGGGAATTGAACCCATTATTAGTAGCATCGGAACCAATGCCCTACATGAACTATTCGTGCGGGAATTGAACCCACAAGCCGTGACACAGGAATCCAAGCACTTATAAACAAATATATAAGGCGGGAATCGAACTCAAGATTCGTTTACACAAATCTAATCACATCAACTAATAAATTATGCGGGAATTGAACCCACTACCAGTAGTTGAAGAATTCAACCACCATTATCAACCTGTAACTTAATTAAACATAAGCTATTGTAACGTTATATTCTCTCGCCGTTTCTAATAATAATTAATAGGACCATAAAATTACGTTGTGTTTTTATTTATTATTTTTGTAGTAACCTATAAGTTCTTCCTCGTTGTACTGAAGTGAATCAGTGCATTTAATGACGAGAATCCTGGTCACGCTGCACCACATGTGACTGTACGAGAATTACCCTAGGCTGATAAAATTTTCGTTTTTCCTAATTATGCTAATATTAGTGTTTAAGTCGGTTCCCCCCTTAGGGGGAAGGCCGCACCCCACCCCGTACGGCCCTGTAGAGCTCGTCTCCGGACTGGACACTCTCCCACCGATATGTGTAAGAAGAAATGAATTCTCAAATAAGAAGTCCGATACCTTGTCCTATTAATAAGGCAAGTAAAGGATTGAATGAGATTGTAATAAGACAAGAATTCATCGTTGTGAAATGCATTGGATGTGGTTTTAGAAATCTAATAAATAATAGAGGGATGTAAAGTATATCATTATATAAACTTGTGAGTAACCTTTACGTTAGCGTAACAGGTATTTGGTCAGTCATTACTCGCACGATACCTCACATCTGCACTCGGAGTACTTAGAGCAACACTTCCATAAGTGACGCATTGCGTCGGCATCACGCTCTTTTGGAGACATGGTCCCTAGCAGTTCTTTCGAACTGATAACGTGACGAAGCGGCTTTCCCTGCGGCAACCGTGTGACCGGCCTTGTCTAACAACGGAGCGGCTAGTTCCAGCGACATTCGTCGGCATCATGCTCTTTAGGAGACATGGTCCCTATCAGTCCTTGGACTGAATATAAGATAGATGTGGTCACCCAAACCCCTGGAAGGTCACCCTTTGCACAACAAGCATATCTGCAAGACACGTGTTCATGTCAGTCTGACCGAATTATTGGTCTGAGATAAAGAATACAACATTCAAGAATTACTAGTTAATAGAGTTGAGAATTGAAACTCAAGAATTATTATTTATTTAATAGAGTTTTGGATAATCTCTCTTAAAGTCCTTTTAATTGGTCTGAGGTAAAGAATACCGAATTCAAGATTTAGGTTCTAGATAATAGAGTAGAGACTCATAATTCTAGAATCATGAATTAATAGAGTTGTGGATCAACTCTCCTGAAGGTATATAGACAGTCCCAAAGCGCCCTCCCTTCACCACTTCCTAGTGTTTGAGCTGGGGAGAAGAAGTGGCGCAACAAACTCCCCAGCAACACGTCTCTGTAGTAATACAAGAATGTGTAATTACAAGAGCTGAACAAATATATTACCAGCCAAGGATAATTATTATAATGAAAGACTCACCCAGTCGCACCAACACACACATACACACATATATTACATTAAGTACTAAATTAGTCTAATCTGGGCTTTCACCCAACTATATTTAACTTAATAACTAATACTTGTTGTCTTGCGACAGCCCACTCGGACATGGCCTCTTGGCATTCACCAAGTCTTCTAACTTAACTAGCCTAGATTCGGACGTCTGTCTCCTATCGTGGTCTAAAACCAAGTCCCCGACTTTATTTCTCCGTCTCGTAAATTCCTAAAAACCCCACGTTTGGCCCATCTTCCCACACTTTTGCAGAATAGTTTTATGGCCTTTTTTGTACAATTTCTCAATTGTTTCAAAAGGGTCCATTTGAATTGCCGGACGCCAACTTAATCGTTACCAGATGCTGACACTGGTATTGTGAGTCGAGATTAGAAATTGGATATTTTGCTATTTCTTTAGAATTCGGTGAAATATTACATTCGACCTTTTCGTTCTTTGTTTCCCATTAAATAGAGAATTTATGTGTTTCTAAGTTGACTTGAACCATGTGCTGGTTTTAAAATAATTATAATATTTTGTTATTAAAATAGGAGCAAATGACAGACAGTCACATCTTCATGGAGAAGAAGGACAAGAAACTCCATGGGAGCAGTGTCACAGCATTATATCAACACATTTCTTTTATTTCCATAAATTATTGTTCTCTCAAAAACAGTTAATACATGTCTTAGACTATTATTCTGAATAATAGCAACATTATAAAATAGCAATATTGGCAATAATATGCCATACACAACGACATAATCGTAAAAAGCAATGATTACGGTGTAGGGACGCCATAGCGACAGTGTGTACGTAAGTACCTATCTAGTTTGGAAGATGACACTTTATAATGTAAGGCGCACAAGAGATGCTCCCACTCGTACGCGTTCATTCTAGTGTGTAGACGTGTCAATACATATAGTGAATACATGTGCTTTTTGGTAATCTATTCTTTTATTAAATCACTACATCTAAAACGGTATTATACCAAATAACTTTTGCGACACTTGATCGGTGTATCCCACACAACAGCGGCACTAGAACCGACTGAACACCTGCCGAGCAACTGACTCGATATTCGTCGAGATGGCGAGCGGGGGCAGGGCTCGCCTCGCCCGCGGAGGCAAACAGTGGCCCGTGACTAACAGTGAGGCTCATTGTAAAATGACGCGGTGTAGTGCGTCTGTGTGAATGGCTGCTATGAATATTTCAGTAGGCTAGGTACAATCCTGTAGCGACATCTCAGCGGTCTGTCCCCGCCAGGCCGACCAGTGACGCAGATGTCAACTCGACGCTCCTACAGGTAGATATGTAGTTTTCCCTCGCCCCGCTCACAGATCTAGCTGTTTACGGATTGAGGGATAAACTGTCGTGTATGTGAGTGGCTTGTGTTGTAGTATAACACCGCTCAGTGTGGACGATATTAACGTAGAACACGCCACGCAACAGAAGTGCCTCCTCCCCTTTTGGAAGTGTTAAAAAACCAGATGATGCTCCAGCTGCTGCTGGATTAAGCTTAATCGTAGTGTGTAGCATAAAAGTTGTGCACGCTTGCACTAAATGATTGTTCATGCAGGCTTGTCATGTGTAGTTACGTGTGTGCTCAGGGCGCCATTTCCACACACGACAGAATCGCAGCGATAGTCACGCTGTGCCTTCAAATGATCGCCGCGATGATATCGCCGTGTGGAGATTGATTCATAGTTTCTATTTAATGTCATGGCACGGCGAGACTGTCGCCGTGATATTCTCGCCCGTGCAGATGGCGCCTAAGGTCTCACTGTTCTGAGCACTTTCACACTTAAGAAGGATACCTACCGTCCTCGGCAGCACGTGGCAGACGTGGAGCCCTGTGAGCACAGGCTCAGCAAGTGGCCGCTGCTGCCCTCGCAGGCCCGCAGGCAGCGTGCGTGGTGAGCACAGCTCAGCTCCGCGCGCAGTTTGCACGATTCCTGCCCTCAGCGGCAGCCTGCACGTACAACCCTGGAAGACGCGTTAGGGAGCGCACGTTAGTTGCATTGCGAGAGCAGCAAGTCGCATGTGATGTACTCAACTTCACCCCCGATGGAACGGTGTGGGAAGCAGGATAGGCGAACACATCGCCACTAACGGCTAGGGCTTTGCAGATAAGCTGCGCAAGTCGCTTATGATTAGGTTCGAGAGATAATTGAAACCAGTATAATGTCCCAGCAGTGGGGACATTTATAGGCCGATGATGATATCAATCTATGCGGTCTTTAATTGATTATTTTATTGTTAAGCTATTGCATAGCTTTTATCGCGGGCTTTGAGCGCGGTGACCGAATCAAGAAATTCCGTAACGTAACGAAAATAAAACCTAACACCCCCCACTCAATATCATCACATTGCGAATAATAAAACACCTAAAAAAGACAGCAACTGTATCAAATCGCAGGAACTGTCCGAAAGTTAAAACAAATAATAAATGAAACCTCACCCAAAAGGAAAACCCAAAGCGAAACAAATAATAACATAAAAAAAAAACGCCCCCCACTCCGCCTACCATGTAATCACGTTGTCATGGGAACGTAATTTTTGTTTTATGTCATCACGTCATCATCCCAAGTGTAGCGTTGACAAATAGGAAGTATGGAGGTTACAAATGCTATGCAACAGTTTTACCGCGGCAGTCCCGGTCAGGCCAGATTGTTTAATTTATAAGTCGAATTTATTGTTTTTAAATTGTTGATGTAAGTAAATTATGAAATTCAGATGTTAATTTATATTAGTGTATATTCTGTTATTTTGTGTGTACATTCAGATACAAGTTACTTGTTTGTGAATAAATGACTATGACTAGTTGTAAGACGGCGAGGTCGCGGGTAACGCACTCTGATTCTGTTCTGAGCACGCGCACTTTAGATTAGGAAGGGTACCGTCCTTGGTGGCACGAGTCACTGCAGGGCTTGCCAGCACCAGAAGCCGGTCCAGACTTCACTGGGCCGCGGATAGCCTGCGGCGATAGCCGCCCTTGGGATGGAGCTCGCGGTTCAGCCACGCGTGCAGTTTGAGCCGTTCGGGGTAGCGTGCAGTGCGAGGTCCTGCACTCAGCCTGAACGTAGAACTCTGGAAGGCGCGTTAGGGAGCGCATATTAGACGCGGTGCGTAACTGTGCGTTTGCACTGGCAAAACATCACAACAAAACATGTTGAAATCTGTCTGTCTGTTGTTCCTGTCAAAAATTGTATGGAAAACTGACAGAATAGTAGTTTATGAAACTGTTGCATAATAAGGGGTATTAAAACATAAGTGTGTGTTATAGTATTACACGAATGTTTTAATACCTAGTTATATGCAGTTTCATACACTACTTTATCTACTCTCATACATTGGGATTGAAACAAATACTAAATAAAAAATCAAAATTAAAGATCAAGAATAAATTTAAAAATCCCACGAAATTCAGTAAGTACTACAAAACAAATGAATGTCGCCTGCAGCAGCACATCACCGCACATGCGCTACAGCGGGTGCTGCTGTCCCCCGTTTAAACGTTCCAATGCAAAAGTTGATGGAAACTCCTTGGTGATATTAACTTCTTGGATTAGCCCTGTATCGTAATAGAAAAAAAATTGTTTTGTAGTATTATTTTGTTAGAGAAAAAATGTTATAATATGATTCTATTTTTAAATTTCGTTATTCTGTTTATAAAGTGTGTCAATATAAACTCGTTTTGAATTTTATAATTCGAATATTACGCTATGAGAGTAGATAAAATAGATTCCAACATCCCAACTAGCAAAGTAATCCTATAAAAAAAGATTATAAGTCTGTTACTACTAATAACGTTCTTATGAAGGCATTGCGGTAGACTACTTAACTTATAATAGCATTTGCCAAGCCTTAACATACTCAAGTACATTCGTTTTTAGAGTTCCGTAGTAAACAAGGAACCCTTATAGTTTTGTCATGTCTGTCCGCGGTCTAGCATATTACAAATTAGAGGATTATATCCAAGATAAGAGTGCTTGGAAACATGCTGATCCTGCTCCATAGGACAATTTAGAATCAAGACAAAATCAAACTGGTTCCTAATTTAATTGTAAAATTTATTACTTTGTGTTTTAAGTATGACATTGATTTTACATTCTGTGATTACTTCCTTACACACTGACTTATTAATTGTAAAATTTTAGGAAAATCGTCTACTTTTACAATGTTTGTAAATATGTGAGAACCATGTATCTATCACAAATTAAATTATCTATCGTTGCTTCATTTTTAATTCTTTTTACCTATTGTGGTATAATAATTTTGCTCCCGAGGTGAACACTCTACTTTTTATCACCATCTATAAGAAAAAAAAAAACGTGTGCGGTTTGACCCCCGTCATGAACGAAGTTCCTTCTCACGTATGCTTTTAGCACCCTCGAAAGCTATGAAAACGACACCCATGAAGAAAAATTTGAAAATTTTCGCAGCCGCCATCTTGTATTTTCATTTTGACCTCACCATAGGCTTTAGCACCCTTAAAAACCATGAAAACGACACCCATGACAAACATTTTGAAATTTTTCGCCACCGCCATCTTGGATTTTCATTTTGACCTCACCATCGGATTCGGCACCCTTAAAAACCATGAAAACGATACTCATGACAAACAATTTGAAATTTTTCGCCGCCGCCATCTTGGATTTTCATTTTGACCAAATTCACACTTTCCTCTCTTGCCAGCCTGTTACTTGTCTTGTTCATACAATGTTCGGTTTGATATCTTTGGTGATTAGAACTTTTACTAACAATATCCACATTCCAAATTCAATTCACTTTTAATCCCTAGGGATTAAAAAGCTATTTTAGACTCTGTTTACGAGGACTGAACTAGCTCTATTTGAATAGATGTGATAATTTTTTTTTTTGTCATTTAGAATCTCCATTACATGTGCGAGGTATTTATAAAGATTTTTTCTTTACTTTTACAATTTATAAGTACACTAGCTGACCCTGCAAACGTTGTTTTGCCATATAAATGTTTGGGGTGGACCATCTTACTACCCTACCTGCCCTACCTACCCTACCAACCCTACCTACCCTACCTGCCCTACCTACCCTACCAACCCTACCTACCCTACCTACCCTATCTTTCAAGTTGGATCAGACTGCACACGGTGTGCAAATTTGATTAAAATCGGTTGAGTAGTTTAGGAGTCCATCGCGGACAAACAACGTGACACGTAATTTATATATATTAAGAAGATAAGAAGATTAAGAACGGTCAAAGTTCAGGTAAAATTTGTGCAAAAAAGCAGATTTTTGGAGGCTTATATTGAATTTGTTTCGCCAAATTTTTTTTTTTTTGCTTTCATAGAAACCTAGTTATAGTGCACAAGGTACCCATTAGTTTAAAAGAATTAAAGAAAGATGTGTTACAACGCCATAATCACGTGCGAGCGTTTGTATGAGAAGTATGACGGGTTGGCCGCTCTTAATTACGGAGGCTACGAAAAAGCGACCGTTTCATACTTGAGCGTAACCATCTGAAAAAAAAACGGTATAGTAGTCATTTTTAGGTGGTACAGTCGCATATAAAAGGATTATTGTGGTCGGTGGTTAAAAAAATAGATGAGCATGATTAATTTTTAATCAAATAAATATTTTACAAAAATCGTATGCGGTATAATTACTTAAACTAAGAACAATCATAGATAGGTTGAGTATTTATAATACAAGTTGAAGTGTACCTACTTTTATCACTAGTCAAACATACATATATCAGTTAAATGCTTTTCAGAACAATTTCAAATCAGTTTGTTTCTTCGAAGGATGTTCCTCAACAATACGAGTATAATAGGTCTTTACCTATGTAATTAGAGATTTTTAAGTGGGAAAACATTCAACACCCGAGAGGCAGTAGGTACAAAACGTTTTCGCTGTCTTCATCGCCTCCCGTCCGACAAACTTCTACAGTAAAGGGATAAACAAACTGCCATTAAAATAGCAAAATTGTATAGATAATTTGGGCCAGTACCTTGATAAGCTGAAATAAAAAAATTACCAACATTTTTATATTCTAAAATTTTCATACAAATCTCCAATTTCATAGGTAAAGACTTAATATATTAATACAGTTTTTATAATTAGTTTGCTTTGTTGAAAAATGCCTGTGCTTCGCGACGTTGTTAGAAAGAGACACCAACATCACTACCTACGTTGGTGTCCTGCTTGTCACTACAAGCGAGACAGAAATGCCTATACAATCTCGTGTTGGACGACGTGACGTGTGCTTAATCTTTATACATTTCAATATTATTGAACAAATTGCAACTAACTATGAACAAATTATCAGTAATACTCTCATTTCTCTAAGCCGCAACATTTTGCTGTGGTTACGCATACACTTCAAAGTCAAAGATTAATTTGCAGATAAATATGGTTACAAAGTTCTTGCAATGGACGTGTGATAGTAGCTTAACATTTATTTAATCATAACATAATGACATGCAAATTTTTGGTACACAATTACATTATTTTAATTTAGACTGAACGAATTCTTTTATAGTATAGAAGGAATTCTCAATTAACCAGCTGCGTAAAGCCCTTCTGAAGCGTACCTGAATTCTTTAATTTGGTTAGGAATCTTGTTATAAATCTGAACACATAGGATAGCAACTTTGCCCATATGGTTCCGTTTTCATTCTAAGAATAATAAATCTATAAGGCTATCTAGTTTTGAACTTACATTTATCTCCCAGTTTTTCAAACATTTCAGGGTGAGATTTGGTAAATTTACATACTTCACAATATAAATACCAGTTAATGTAAGTATTCTAAGTTTACTAAACAGTGGTCTACAGGATGTAAGTGGGTCTACATTACAAATCGCACGTACTGTACCCCATAAAAGTCCATAGACACGCACAGTACACACACACACTCATTTTGTCTGCAACCAATGACTAGTTCGATAATCATTCGTTTTTTGTTTCATTCTTGTTCACATAAATATTAAAGTTTAGCAGGTAAACCACAGAAAACTAACTAAATTATTTCGATTTCTGTGGGTTAGACAGATGCAATTCGTTACGAGTATTCACTTAATAGAACTTTGTTGGTTCGCAGATAATGTTGGTGACGAGTATTTAGCGCAGTGTTGAGATTATTATTTTCAAAAAGCAAATATGAATTCTAGGCATGGCACCCAAGATATACAATAACTTGCCAAAAACTATCACAGACCTACACAAAATGGACCAATTCAAATTAGGTTTGCACGAATTTCTAGTTACAAAATGTTACCATTCAATTAATGATTATTTAAATTAAAGATGACTGATCTTATAATGATTTTATAATGACAAATATAATGATTATTGAAATTTTGATTTGAGTTGTGTATTTTTTTATTTTGGAATTTATATTTTTAATGTAACTCAATTTATAATCTATTCTGTTTATTTAATGTTGCGATTAGTACTTAATATACTTATTAATTTTGCACACCTCATTAGGTTATAATACAATGTACCTTTTATACCTGTAACACCTTTTTAACATGTATTATGCAAATAAATTATTAGATTTGATTTGTAAAAGTGAATGTTATTTACACAAATACCTAATGAAACCGGACTAAGTGTGAGTGTTATCATTTAAATATTTCATATTTTACTAAACATAAATCTTAATCAAGGGTATTGTTGATAGAACAGAAATATTGTTGAGACAGAAGATGCCTTTAAAGTTTTAAATTCATTATGAGGTTTAATTCGATTAGTGAATAATAAATAATTGGGTATTATGTGTAATAAATACAATGTTATTCTTTGTTCTAGAGAAATACTGTGAGGGTTAAGAGATATGATAGAGAGATGTAACATGCGCATACCACTCCGCATTGACCTGAGGAATTAATTCCGATGGTCCAGGGGTACGGTGAGCCTGGAGGCCTTGATCACAACATCAGATCAAGGTGCGCGAGCACGAGGGTTGAGCCGTGTATATCCAGGTTAAGCTCTGGGGGAGGTTCCCGGAGAAGTCCCGATGGGAGTCAATGGACTCCAAATCGAGCAGTTCGTACGGCTGGGACGATTCACGAGAACTGTCGGTGAACCTTGTGGTGGGGCTAGCCCCCCTGCCACGAAAGGTTAATCAGGGTAAAGCTTTCGACTATAATGAGACGTATGGTCGAACCTCCGGTAACCCACAGGAGCCGGAGGCGTTGACCCTTAAACCTTTGTGTCCGGTTGCTCGATCTTCGCCTCATTCGGGGCGGGGGGAAAGCGATTGGTCTTGTCCGGAATGTAGCAGGTCGTTCCGGACCAAAACGGGATTGGGCGTGCACAGGCGGCGCGCCCACCCGGTGACGGCAAACGCCGCAGCCGCCCTACCGCAGGTGAAGCGGAGGTGGCGCGAGGAAGAGGGGGAGATCTTAGCTCAGACGAAGGCGCGTCTGGTTAGAGCTGGAGGTAGTGCCAGTAGCATTAATCAAGATCTGATGAGGGAGTTGCCCAATTTGGGGCTCCCTAGAAGCGATAAAGGAGTACCGGAAGAAGGAGTCCTACAAGAGCCGGGTGCAAGAGTGCCTGGCCGATTTGGCTCGGACACCTTCTCCGGGTACCCCAGGGGAGGCAGATTTGCCTAACAGGGGCACTCCTACCGCCGGCACTACTGATAGTTCGACACCAGACCGGCCTGTAGTTAAAGTGGAGCCCACCTCCGAAGACGTGCCTGTCTCCGTTACTCTGCAAAGCCCGGACGCGTCCTACACGCCAGACCACGTCAGAATTGTGAAGGATCTCCTTGCGGGGTCCGAAGCGAGGATGGCGCGAAGTGCGCACGGCGAGAAAAGGCGGGGGCGGCCTAGGCAAGCAGGTCAGTCTCCAGAGGAGATCCAAACTGCTAAGGCTAAGATGTCCGCGCGAAAGCGGCGCAGAATGGAGTATGCGAGGGTGCAGGAGCTGTATAAGACCTGTAGGTCCTGTGCAGCTGCGGAGGTGATTGACGTTCAAACTCGGGGTGTCAGACACAGACTTTCGGAGCTGGATGCCTATTGGCGACCAGTGATGGAGGCTGTGTCGGACGCCCCGGGGCTCACACCAGAGGTTCTGAGCGCGTTATAAGGGTCGGAACTGTACGGGGGTAGCCGTGATTACTCGCAGCTGTGGACGCCTTTTACTTGTGAGGAAGTGAAGGCGTCCCGCGTGGATAACAGGTCGGCTCCGGGTCCTGAAGGAATTCTCCCAGGGGCCTGGAATACATTGTCTTCTGCAACTCAGGCAGAAATATTCAACGCGTGGTTGATAGCTGGAGAAGTCCCTGACAGACTCCGTAGCTGCCGCACGGTCTTTGTACCTAAAACGGGGACTCCTGCAGGTCCTGGGGAGTACCGGCCGATTTCTATCGCGTCGGTGCCTCTTAGGCACATGCACTCCGTTTTGCGAAAAGGCTTGAAGCATGCTGCCCTCCCGATGCACGACAGCGTGGATTTATCTGACGGCACACTCGAGAATTCGGCTGTGCTGGGAGATTGAGGGAAGAAGCTGCGTGAATGCCATGTGGCAGTGCTGTATTTTGCCAAGGCGTTTGATACGGTGTCGCATGCGGCACTGGTCGATCTGCTGAGGAAAAGAGGCCTGCCTGAGGGGTTTTGTAGCTACGTTGCGAGGTTGTATGCTACGTCCGAGACTGTCTTGGTCGTGAATGGAGCCCGCAGCGACCCCACAAGAGTCGGTCAGGGAGTTCGCCAGGGAGACCCGTTGTCTCCGTTGTTTTTCAACATGGCCATGGATGCGATTTTAGCGGCCCTACCGAGGGAAGTCGGCTATAGGCTAGAGGGCGAGTGTCTCGACTCTGGCCTACGCTGATGACCTAGTCCTGCTTGCAGGTTCAAAGGTGGGCATGTAGTCCTCCATCGACTGTGTGTGGCGCACGGGTAGGATGATGGGCCTTTTCGTCAGTCATGCGCAAAGCGCTGTGCTTTCGATGGTGCCCGATGGGAAGCGCAAGAGGGTGCACTTCTTGACCGACCGTACCTTTAAGGTAGGGTCGCGTTGGTTGCGGCAGGTCTCCTGCGTCGAACGTTGGCGCTATCTTAGAGTGGACTTCAAGGCGTCTGGATGCGTGACGTTGGAGCATGATGTGAAAGTAGCCTTGACCTGTTGGTCAAGGCTTAAGGAGAGCCTTTGTGATGTTTCACAAAGGCTCTCTTTAAGCCGCAAAAGCGGCTAGAGATTGTAAGGGTGCATCTGATTCCGAGGTTCCTGCACGGTCTCGTGTTAGGAACCATTACGGACGACAGACTCAGAATGCTCGACGTCCAGATCCGGAGGGCAGTTCGGACCTGGCTGAGGTTACCAAAGGATGTGCCTGTCGGGTACTTCCACGCAGCAACCACAGACGGCTTAGCGATACCATCGCTGAGAACTTGTGTACCGAATCTCATTACCAAGAAATTTGGCCGCTTGGACTCGCTGCGATGACCAGTGGCTAGAGCCGCCGCCAGAAACGAAAGGATCCAGAGGAAGCCGCAGTGGGCCGACAAGCAGCACCGAAAATTCACCGCTGAAAACCCGAAGTCTGGGGAGCGGACGACAGCGATGTATTGGCGTGAAACCCTGCACGCTGCAGTGGACGGTCTCGAGTTGCGGGAGAGTCCACAGGTTCCTGCGTCCACTAAGTGGATACGGGAACGCAGCAGGCATTATGCTGGCCGGGACTTCGTGCAGTTCGTGCACACTCATATTAACGCCCTCCCGTCGAGGGTTCGTAATACGAGACTGTAGTTCGTAATACGATTAGGACTGGTGTGGCGTCGGAATTGAACTACCGTGCAGGTTGCATGGTTAGGGAGACAACGGCACACACCATCCAGCAGTGTCACGATGAGCTCGTCGAGAAGGTCGCCGGCGTACTGGGACTGCCTTGTAAAGAGTGCGTCTACTCTACCTCCTGCACCATTTCCTGGAGGGGAGTATGGAGCCTTTCTTCCTATAGGGAGCTCAAAAGGATCGTCGGGCTCGATGAGGGAGTGCTGATCCCGTCTTTGGTCCTGAGAGGCTCGCACATGAACTGGACAAGATTCAATTGCATGACTACCCGTATCGATTGTATCGGGGAGCAAGTGGCCGAATTCCTGTGGACTCGGGCCGCCGCAGGGTCGAAACTCCCACCAGAAGGCTTCTTTCCTCACAATGGTTAAACGAACCATCTTCGACCTCGCCCAACATCCCTCCGGCGTAATCTCGGCTGTTTGGTCACGATAGGGGGCTTGTGGGAGTGCCGTCACAACAGTGATAGTGGTGAATCATTTCGTTAATCCGTGATGATTTACAGTAGTTATCACTAAGGAACGAAGGCATAATTGCTGGGCTAAAATAGCCAAATGCCTCGTCATATAATTAGTGACGCGCATGAATGGATTAACGAGATTCCCACTGTCCCTATCTACTCCCTACTACTCCAGTGCGGACAGAGTCCAAGGCGGCCAGTCAAATGTAGATCTGACAATCACCACCAGAGGGCTAACGGTTTCACGGTGGACAGTACATGAGGGAGTCAGCATCAGTGACCATCAGCTGATCACCTTCGAGGTTGATAGGGGCACTGCACGGACAGCAGGTCGGGTTGAGGAGCAGGCTGTCAGGACGGTATATTTCCGTGAGAAGGATTACGAGCGTTTCCGCACTGTGTTCCACAAAAGGATGGATAGGCTTCAAACCTGGAAGCCGGCACAAGTAATCTGCTCCCAATACTCGGAAATCCTTACGGGCGCTGCGGAAGTTGCCCTAGCCAAGCGAGGAAGGAAGGATGCCGGGGGATACGAGTGGTGGACCCCAGACTTGGACGCTCATAGGCGGATGGCCTATAACGCGCGTCGGGCCTGGGAGCATGCGCGTAAGGTGAAGGATGCCAGGGAGGGGTATATGTTGGCCTCGCTGCATTCAGTGAGGTCGACATACAAGACCGCGATGCGCGGAGCGGAAGTAACATACTTTCGCTGCATCGCGGAGTCGGGTAACGACGACCCGTGGGGGACAGAGCTGCGTCGGGCAGAGTGCGCCCCCCGCCAATGTCATGCAAGGCACGCGTTTACTGGAGGGTTACTCCATGACGGCGGAGGGAACCGCCACGGGCCTCCTCGGCATCCTTTGTCCGGACGATGACCCGGGTATGGACACACCCTATCACCGACTGGTTAGGATCGCGGCAGCATGCTCTCCGTCAGGACAGGACTCCGATCCACCCAGCCAGGCGGCACTCGACCATCATCAGGGAATTGCCGAACACGGCCCCCGGCTTGGATGGACTTACAGCCAGGATTAACAGGCACGCGTGGAGAGCAAGCGGAGCGGAGATGCTCCTCATGTTCTCTGCGTGTGTGAGCGAGGGTGTGTTTCCGGACATCTGGAAGATAGGGAAATTGGTAGTTCTGCCAAAGGGTAACGATCGGCCGCTCTCGGATCCCAAAGCATATAGACCGTTAACTCTTCTCCCCATTCTGGGGAAGATATTGGAGCGCCTCATTATGACGTGTGCGCCATGTTTATATCAAAAGATTTCAGAATCACAGCATGGTTTTTCGAGGGGCAGATCGACGGTCACGGCGCTTAACGCGATCCTGGACCGGGTGGCATGCGTCTCGGAAAACTATGTACAGGTAATTTTACTGGACATCTCGGGGGCCTTCTACAACGCCTGGTGGCCCATAGTCCTGGTTAAACAGAGCGGATGCCCGCCCAACATTTACCCGAGATTAGTTCGTTATTTCACGGGGCGGCGAGTCGGACTATATGAGCTCGTCCAGAAGGTCGCCGACATACTGGGACCGCCTTGTAAACAGAGCGTCCACTCGACCTCCTGTACTATTTCCAGAAGGGAAGTATGGAGCCTAGCTTCCTATAGGGATCTCAAAAGGTTCGTCGGGCTCGACGAGGGAGTGCTGGCCGGCATCCCGTCTTTGGTCCTGAGAGGCTCGCACATGAACTGGACAAAATTCAGTTGCATGACTACCCGTATCGATTGAGTCGGGGAGCGAGTGGCCGGATTCCTGTGGTCGCGGGCCGCCGTTGGGCCCAGAGGTCAAAACACCAGAAGGCTTCTTTCCTCACGATGGTTAACCGAATCATCTTCGACCTTGCCCAATATCCCTCCGGCGTAATCTCAGCAGTTTGGTGACGGTAGGGGATTTATAGGAGTCCCGTCACAACAGAGACAATGGTGAATCATTTTCGTTAATCCGTAGTGATTTACAGTAAGTTTTCGATAGTGGCCGAAGGCAAAATTACTGAGCTAAAGTAGCCAAATGCCTCGACATCTACTTAGTGACGCGCTTGAATGGATTAACGAGATTCCCATGACTGTCCCTATCTTCGTCGTCGGAACTCGTAGAGTACAGACGTGCGGAGCTCTGCGCTTGCTTGTTTTTCTAAGTGTTTTCCTATTGGTCGATCGTAAAAGTCGGTCCCTCTCGTTTCGTCTTGTGCGTTTCCCCATATATCGCCGCGGCCATATTGTATTTGGAGCGAGAAGTGAACAGTGTGGGTGTTACCCAGTGGGTGTAGCCCCCGCCTGTCAAGACGACTTGACAGGTGCTGTCGGGTTTGTGCGATAGTGACGTTTGTGCGACAGTGACGTTTCTGGTGGATGCCCGTCAAACTGATCTGTCAGTTTCGTATATCTGACAGTGACAGTTTATTCGCGATAGTGACGTTTGTGCGACAGTGACGTTTGTAGTGTGACAGTGACATTTGCGATAGTGACGTTTATATCAGTGACAGTGACACTTGGCGGTAGTGACGTTTTGTTTTGATTGTGCCTGGAAGTTTGTGATTTTCCGGATTTTCCAGATTTCCCGGACTTTGACAAGAGGGATACTTTGTGAGTACATTTCTTGAATGCCTGTGCTTGTGTGGCACTGAACAGCTCGGTTCTAGGAATTTTCCCATTTTCCGGGTTTTTCCCGGAAAATTGAGGTTCCAGTAGGTGCTGTGGCTGCCCCTGTTGCTTGTGTGGTGATTTGACTTTGAAGGAAAATTAGTGTTAGTGCATTGACTGTCACGCACACAGGTGCTAGTCGTCACCAATAGTCTGTGGGCCGCATATTGGTGGCATCGGGCAAGGCAAATTTCAATAAGAAAAAAAAACCGGCCAAGTGCGAGTCGTACTCGCCCATAAAGGGTTCCGTAGCAGCAAGTAACATTGAATGAAAGGTAAATTGCGGTTTACGATTTATGACGTATTAAAAAAAACTAGTTGTTAGATCTCGTTCAAACCAATTTTCGGTGGAAGTTTACATGGTAATGTACATCATATATTTTTTTTAGTTTTATCATTCTCTTATTTTAGAAGTTACAGGGGGGGGGACACACATTTTACCACTTTGGAAGTGTCTCTCGCGCAAACTATTCAGTTTAGAAAAAAATGATATTAGAAACCTCAATATCATTTTTGAAGACCTATCCATAGATACCCCACACGTATGGGATTGATGAAAAAATTTTTTTTGAGTTTCAGTTCTAAGTATGGGGAACTCCAAAATTATTTGTTTTTTTTCTATTTTTATGTAAAAATCTTAATGCGGTTCACAGAATACATCTACTTACCAAGTTTCAACAGCGTAGCTCTTATAGTTTCGGAAAAAAGTGGCTGTGACATACGGACGGACAGACAGACAGACAGACAGACAGACAGACAGATAGACAGACAGACAGACAGACAGACAGACAGACAGACAGACATGACGAATCTATAAGGGTTCCGTTTTTTGCCATTTGGCAACGGAACCCTAAAAAGACTTAGAAAATTATTGATAAAAAAAAAGACTTAGAAAATTTCGACAAAAAAGACAGGTAATATTAGTGCAAAAGACAGTGAAAAACGGGACTTTTTAAAGACATAGTTAAATAAACTAGAAGTAGTTGAATGGCGGACGATGACGAGGCGCATCGAATTCAGCAAATGCTATTCGATGAAGTTATGAGGACTAAGGAGGAGGAACTAAGGGTGCTAGAGGAGATGCGCCGGGAGGGGGGTGGCTTCACCCCCCGGGCGACCCTGTCGCGTACCCCACCGCAGGGGTTCAGCACCCCGGAGCCCACTATCGACCTGGCTACACCCCCCGCGCCCCCGCTTGCCCTTGCCGTTGCACCCACAGCGGAGAGGAGCGGGAAGCGGACGCTTAGCTCCCCGGAGGAGGTGCAGGAGGCTGTACGGCGACGACTACTCAAGAAGACGCCACGCGCCGATGTTCCTCCAATTGGAGGTCTCCTCACGCGGCCTGAAAATTCGGCCCCACCGCCCCCTTCCAAGGGGAAGGAGAAGGAGGACGGCGCTGGTCAGCTAGAAGGGGTTGACTCTTTGTCAACGGCACCAGTGGAGTCCCTCGCGGGGCTGGCGACTGCCTCTACCCGAGGCATTATGGACGCGGTACGCTCGAAGACGTCTAAACTTAACAAAGATGAGATAGCTGCAATTGGGCACCACACAGAGCGACTGTCGGCAGTGATTGTACACCTCACCCTGCGCCTGGCTGCCGCGGAGAACAAAGTGGGTGAGGCCGAGCGCAGAGCCGTGGAGAACCGCGGCGTAGCGCCACTGGCAGTAGCGGCACCACCAGCGTCTTACGCCTCCGCACTGCGCTTGCCACGACACTCGGAGCCGGTAGCTATCAGGAACACGCCCGGCCCAACCATGGCTTTCTACCCAGCGGACGACAATGGAGCAATAAAGACGGCCGAAGACACTAAGGCGGAGTTGAAAAAGGCAGTCGACCCGACTAAGTTGTGGGTACAGGTGTCGAAGGTACGGAAGGTTGGTAACGCCGGGGTCATTGTCCAGACAACCTCGGATGCAGCGGCGTCTAGGCTACGGGCGGCCGTTCCGGCGACGCTCAGGGTGGCAGACCCCAAAATGCGGCGGCCATTGGTGTGCCTGAACAGGCTGGATGGGGATCCGTCCTTTGAAGAAATAACGGAGGCTCTACATGAGCAGAACTACAGGGAGGACCCGGATTGGCCGCTAGAGCGCATCAAGAAGGAGGCAACTGGCGCGTTTAAAAAAGACCGGTCGCGGGGCGCAGCCAAGGCTACAGCAGCCGTGTTCGCGTGCTCAGCGGCTATGCGGACGTCGCTGCTAAATAAAGGGCGGGTCTACATCGGGTGGGAGGCCGTCGAGGTGACGGACTTTATAAACGTCACCTGCTGCACAAAGTGCCAGCAATATGGCCACCCGGAGAGACTCTGCAGGTCGGCGGAGGCCACGTGCAACCGCTGTGGCGTAATTGGCCACCGCGGGGAGGAGTGCACGGCTAGCGCGACCACCTGCGCTACGTGCAAGCGCCTTGGGAAGAGGGAGGCGGCGGGTCATAAAACCGCCTCCAGGGATTGCCCGGCTAGGCTTCATGCCGAGCAGAGGAGCGTGGCCATGACTCAATATGGATAGCCGGGCCACCAGATTTGGGCAGCTCAATTTGGCCGGGTCGGCGCTTGCAACAAAGGAGCTCCCTGCGGTGTGCCGGGAACTGAACTTAGACGTCGTACTTCTCCAGGAGCAGTACGCACAGGCCGATAACGGAAACATCCTGCAGCATGGCCCGTCTGCAAAGGCGGGCGTCTACGTCCATCGGCGCGGCATGGCCTGTGCGGTGCTGCGGCACCTATCAACCGACCACTGCTTTGTGGTCCACCTGGAGAGGTGCGACCTGCACGTGGTCTCGACGTACTTTCAATATGGCGAGCCCATCGACCGCCATCTGCACCACCTGGAGGGTATTATGAATGCTTTACGCGGTAAGCGGATGGTCATCTGCGCCGACGTGAATACCCACTCGCCGATGTGGCATAGCGCGCCCCGCCACTACACTGGCCGCGGGCGCTCTGCGGAGCACAGGCGGGTGGCGTTAGAAGCGTTCATCGCTGCATACGGACTCACCGTTAATAACGTGGAGGGCCAGCCCTTCACTTTTAGTGGCCCAAACGGTGAGTCCAATATCGACCTGAGCCTCAGCACAAGGAGCGTCACACTGACAAAGTGGGAAGTGCAGGATGGGGCCAGCAGCAGTGACCACCGACTTATTACCTTCCAGGTGGGTGCAACCAGGACCCGCCGCAGCGTTGGGCCGGATGGGGAGCCGGTGCGCTTCCGGGATCAAGGGGTGGACTGGCCGCGCTTCCAGCAAGCTATCCATGACCGAATGGGTGGGCTTGACTTTGGCAAGCCAGCGTCCTTTGACTGCAGGGATTTCACAAGGGTAATTATGGATACAGCGTGCCAGTCTCTGGGAATGAAAGGGCCACCAAAGGACGCGGGGTATGAATGGTGGAATCCGAAGCTTGATAAGCTTCGGAAAGCGAATGGTAAGGCGAGGTGTAAATGGCAGAGATCGCGAAAGGCCGGGGGATTGAGAGAAGAGCGCCTGAGAGCGGAATTTCACGGGGTGCGAGCGAGATACCGAGAGGCAATGGAGGGGGCGGAACTTGAGCACTTTCGGAAAATCGCTGAAGCAGGCAATGCTGACCCGTGGGGGTTGGCATACCGTGCCGCTAGCGGCAGGCTCAAGCCGCCCTCCCGGGTCATTAACGGCACCAAGCTGGCGGAGGGCTTCGCGAACACTGTGGGCGACGCGGCGACTAGTCTCCTGCGAGCGCTGTGCCCGGACGATGATCCGTCCCGGGACACACCATACCACAGGCAGGTGCGTGTCGCCGCCTCGCTCACACCGTCAGGCCAGGCTGCGTCTCCTCTGTCACGTGACAGTCTGGGGGGCATTATTAGGAGCTTGCCCAACACAGCTCCGGGATTAGACGGAATCAGCGCGCAAATTGTTAGGAATGTCTGGAACGTCGTACCCGCGGAAGTAACCGCGGTGTACGCCAAGTGTGTATCAGATGGGGTGTTTCCGGATGTGTGGAAGGAGGGCCGGCTACTCGTCCTGCCGAAGGGAAATGGCAAACCGCTTACGGACCCTAAGGCTTACAGGCCGATTACGCTGCTACCTGTGCTCGGCAAAATTTTAGAACGCGTAATTTTGAAGTGCGCTCCTACGATCGGCAACCAGATCTCTGCCGCCCAGCACGGGTTCTCTACGGGGAAGTCAACCGTCACGGCACTCAACGATATCCTGCGTGCCGCGAGGGAGGGCTCGGGCAAGTATGTGCAGGCCATATTCCTGGACATCGCGGGCGCCTTCGACAACGCCTGGTGGCCGATGATCCTGACGAAAGTCAAGCGGGGAGGGTGTCCGCCCAACATCTTTGAGATGCTGGCGGATTACTTTGTCCGCCGACGAGTCGGGCTTTTCGTCGGAGACCGGGTAGTGTGGAAGGCGTCCACTCAGGGGTCTGTCGTGGGTCCGGCTCTGTGGAACCTGCTGTTGGACGACTTGCTTCGGTTACCACTGCCTGACGGCGTCCGTATGGTCGCATACGCGGACGATGTGACCATCCTGATCGAGTCCCAATCCCGCTCTGGGATTGAGGCAGCGGCCAGGGTCACTTTGGACCTGGTTGCGACATGGGGTGCCAGAAACAGGCTGGGATTCTCCCCTGCAAAGTCATCAATGATGACGATCAGGGGGAAATTCCAGCGGGCCCCCACTGTCAAGCTGGCTGGGGATTCGGTCAGGAGTGTCACCTCGACGACGGTGCTGGGCGTGGTGATCGATGCAAGTCAGTCCTTCGCGCAGCATGCGGTATCGATAGGGGAACGTGCGGCCAGATGCTTCGGGAAGATGTCAAGAGTGTCGGCATCGTCCTGGGGTATTCGATATCCAGGTCTGCGCGTCCTCTACAGGGGCACTTTCGTCGCCACGATTACGTATGCTGCTGCTTGTTGGTACAAGAGGGCGACACTCCACGTTGTTCGCAGCGCGCTGCTCCGGTGCCAGAGAACGAGTCTGATACAGCTGACAAAGGCGTACAGGTCTACCAGTACGGCTGCGCTGGCAGTATTGGCCGGCGTTCTCCCGGCGGACCTGGAGGTAATCCGTGCAGGGCGGTTTGATGAGGAGCGCCAGTGCGCGGCCAAGGCACAGGTCGAGCTGGGCTTGCGGAGACGGGAGCTGGCACGACGCAAGCGTGTGATTTGGGACGAAACGATGGATGCATGGCAGAAGAGATGGACGAATGAGGAGAAAGGACGGGAGCTGTTCCGTTTCTTCCCGGACGTGGCGGCACGAATCAGGTCACCCTGGATCGTGCCTGACCACCAGCTGTCCCAGATTCTCACGGGACATGGGTGCTTTAGGAAAAGACTGCATGATATGAAGCTGTGTGAGGCGAGCGTATGTTACTGCGGTATGGATGAGGAAGACCTGCACCATGTGTTGTGGGTCTGCCCCCTGTATGAGGAAGCCAGGTGAAAGATGATGGATGGGATCAGCCGCGCGGAGGCCGGCCCGATCTATTACGACGGTCTCGTAAGCTCACCGGCGAACTTTGACCGGCTCAAGGAGTTCGCGCATACCTGGCATGCCGCCCGGAGCAGATTGGAACGAGAGGAGTCGAACTGCTCACGCACATCCTGCTGATAGTAGTTGTCGATAGTAATAGTTGTTGTTAATTGTAATGATAGATCAATATTAAATAGTGAATGAAATTAAATGTACTGTTGTTTGTTGTCTGTCTGTTTTTATATTATGTTCAATTTGATAATGCAATAATAATGATAATGATTAATTAATAATGATGATAAATATAATGATAATTGTAATAATAAAATTAAAAATTTAAAAAAAAAAGAGAAACAGAGACAAGGCGAAAATAATTACGCCATCTTAAAGGAAGTACCACACTGTGTGCAAAAGAAAGTCGCACAAAAAAAGGCGAAAAGACAAAAATACGCCTATATTTATATAAGTATATATCTAACTAATACCAGTTGTTACAGGCGCACCGGCGGCGAAGTACTTCGTCTGTGTTTCGTGCATGCCCATTCGGGAGAAATGCTACTAGGGACACATCGTCGCTTATCGAGCGACACCGTTCGGGTCGGGGACTGGCGGCTTTTGCGGTGTGTTTGGATAAAGCTATAGTGGCTTTATCCAATCGCGCTCGAGGTAGCAGCTGCCGGGTTTAGACCTGGGCGGTGTTGCCCGATAAGCGACGACATGGCAACTTGTAAGGGTCAAGAAGCGCCTGCGGACTACTAAGATTGCCAAGGGCGCAATGTCCGCAGCCGCCCCACGATTCGGCCCGTATAACGAACGTTGATAGGGCCATGGGAAGGTTGGAGGGAGTGTCCCTATCTGAGACTTCGTCGCCTGCGTTTGTGGCAAGCAGACGTGCGGAGCTCTGCGCTTGTTTATTTTCCTAAGTATTTTCTTATTGGTCGATCGTAAAAGTCGGTCCCTCTCGTTTCGTCTTGTGCTTTACCCCATATTTCGCCGCGGCCATATTGTGTTTGGAGCGAGAAGTGAACAGTGTGGGTGTTACCCAGTGGGCGTAGCCGGTTTCATTCGTCTTCGTGTTCAAACTATAAGTGCGGGACTCAAAAACAATGTGATCGGGCTGGTGTGAACCAAAAAGTGAAAAAAAAAATCTAATTTTTTTTTTTTCTTTAAACGTGTATTACTTTGTCAACTGTGTGAGCGGACTGCCCCACCTGGACCCTCGGCACCGCCTAGGGATGGCGGACGACGACGCCGAACGTCTCCAGCAGGAGTTGCTGAAGGCAACAATTAGGGAAAAGCACGAGGAGCTCCTGGTGCTTGACGAGCTCATGGCTGAGGGCTTTAAGCCGCGCCAGTCTTTGGCGCGCACCCCCCCGCAGGGACTGTCAGGCACACCCCCCCTCCACGCAGCAGACGCTCGAGGACAGCCCAACGGACGCAGCACCACCCCAAGCGTCCCAGAAACGGCTCCTATCATCGCCGGACGAAGTACAGGAGGCCATGAGGCGCCGGATCCAGCAGAGGAGGGTGGTCCCCCCAATTGGGGGTATTCTCTCCACGGCCACAGCACAACCAGTGATGGCGACAACATCTACCAGCGGTCGAGCAAGCGTGCCAGCAGCGGCTGTAACATCGCCGGTCGAGGCATCCCCCATTGACCCCCTGGCGACGGCCCCGGTTGCGATATTGGCCGGGCTTGCAACAGGCAGCACCAAGGGCATTATGGAGGCGGTCCGCAGCAAGACTTCGAAACTGAACAAGGACGAGATCGCGGCAATTGGGGCGCACGCCGAGCGGCTTGGAGCTGTCATAACTCACCTGACACTTCGCCTGGCAGCCGCTGAAGCCAGGGCTGATCAGCAAATCGCGCCACCACCACAGCCAGGAGCAGCACCCGCACCAAGGAGTTTCGCACATGCGCTACGGCTGGGTAGGAACCAGGATCCGGTCCCCATCACTAGGCCACTGGGACCATCAGTGGTGATATACCCAGCCGAGGACCAGAGGGAGGCGATGAAGACGGCCGAGCACACGCGCCAGGCGCTACTGACTGCGGTCCATCCGGGGCAGCTGGGACTACAAATAGCGGGAGTGCGAAAAGTCGGGAATGCTGGGGTCGTCATCCAAACAACATCTGCCACGGCAGCGGACACCCTGAGGAGGGCGGTCCGTTACTCTTCGGGCAGCGGAACCGACGGAGCGGCAGCCCCTCATCGCGCTGACGGGCGTAGATAAATCGGTCACGCCGGAGGATCTGCTCCGTGAACTAAAGGAGCAGAACCTGCAGGACCAGGAGGAGTGGCCGCTGGAGAGACTGGCAAAGGACCTACGACTAGTCTTCCGCCGGAACAGGCATAACAACAGGACCCGGTGGGTATGCCAGGTCACCCACGACCTTCGGCGCACCCTTATCAATAGGGGGCGCATTTACATCGGGTGGGACGTCGTGGAGGTGACTGACCACGTTGGGGTCACCTGCTGTAGCCGGTGCCAGTTGTATGGGCACCCTGAAAAGTATTGTCACGCCAAGGTAATGGTCTGTGGCAACTGCAGGGAGGACGGGCACAAGAACGCGGAGTGCCAGGCCACGGTTCCGTCCTGTGCTACGTGCAAGAAGTTTGGCCGTAAGGGTGCCCATACCCACCGCACCGCATCGCGGGACTGCCCTGCCAGGGCACACGCGGAGCAGAGGTCCGTCAGCAACACGAACTATTATGGCTGCTGACCTACGAGTGGGGCAACTCAACCTGCAGGTCTCAGCTGCGGCCACGGCGGAGCTTTCCGCTATCGCTGCAGAGCAGGGACTGGACGTGGTCCTCGTGCAGGAGCCATACTCGTCGCCCCAGGTGACAGTGGCAACGCTGGGACAGCTAATTCTGCCAGAGAGGGGCCCCTCCCAAGGCGGGGATTTTTCTGCCGAGGATGGATGCGACATGCGCGGTGCTGCGCCACCTGACGACCGCGCACTGTGTTGTATGCCACATAGCCTGGAATGTATCTTCGGTGTACGTGGTGAGTGCGTACTGCCAGTACTCTGAGGACATTACTACCCACTTGGAGCACCTTACCAGAGTACGGGGAAACCTACGGGGACAACGGGTGCTTGTTGGCGTGGACGCGAATGCCCTCACCCCTATGGCACTCGGTACCGCGTCAGTTCGTCGGACGTGGCCGTGAAGTGGCCCGTAGACGCGAAGAAATGGAGGGCTTCCTGTTGGCCCACGACCTGGTTATTCATAATGCACCAGGCCAGCCACCAACCTTCTCCACTTCCAACGGGGAGTCAAACATTGACGTTACGTTTTCGACGCGAAGGGTCGACATCGCCGACTGGAGGGTCCACGAGCACGCTAGCTGCAGCGACCATCAGCTCATTATCTTCAGGCTATGTGGCGCACGGGGACCTGAGCCCGCTCCCGCTGCGGAGTCGTCGGTCGTACCGAAGAGGTTTCGGGAATGTGGGGTGGACTGGGACCGATTCCAGGCGATGATCCACGAACGCGTGGGTAGGATTAACTGGATGAAGCCTGTCTCGATTATATGCAAGGAGTTCACGCGAGTCATCACGTGGACAGCGTATGAATGTCTGGGCACGTGTGAAGATGGTAAGAAAGCGAGAGGGTATGAATGGTGGTCGCCCTCGTTGGAGGCCATGCGTAAAAGACACAACAAGACGAGAAAAGCTTGGCAAGATGTAAGGAAGGCAAGAGGGGAGTTAGAACTGTGTGCTAGGCAGAAGTTTCATAAGTGCCGCAGCAGCTATAGGGTTCTGATGGAGAAGGCGCAACTCGACTTCTTCCGAAAGCTGGCCGACTTGGGCAACCAGGACCCTTGGGGCCTGGCGTATCGCGCTGCCAGCGGCAGGTTCAGGCCGCCGCCCAATGTCATTAATGGCATGAGACTAGTGGGAGGATTCGCCGTGGATGCCGGCACCGCCATGCATGGCCTCGTGAAGGCGCTGTGTCCCGATGACGATCTGTCGCGGGACACTGCGTATCACCGGCAGGTGCGGCTGGCGGCTGCCTGCATTCCGTCGGGTCGGGATGCGCCCCCTCCATCATGTCAGGATCTGGGGAAAATAGTCAAGGAACTGCCTCACACGGCCCCGGGAATGGACGGGATTACAGCGCGCATAGTCGGACACGTGTGGCAGGCGGCTGGTGCCGGTATCAAACTGTGTGCAAAAAGAAAGACGCACAAAAAGGCGAAAAGACATAAATACGCCTATATCTATATAAGTATATATGGAACTAATACTTTTATTCACAGGCGCACCGACGGCGAAGTACTTCGTCTGTGTTTCGTGCATGCCCGTTCGGGAGAAATGCTACTAGGGACACATCGTCGCTTATCGAACGACACCGTTCGGGTCGGGGATTGGCGGCTTTTGCGGTTGAGCTTGTTTGGATAAAACTATAGTGGCTTTATCCAATCGCGCTCGGGGTGGCAGCCGCCGGGTTTAGACCTGGGCGGTGTTGCCCGATAAGCGACGACATGGCAACTAGTAAGGGTCAAGAAGCGCCTGCGGACTGCTAAGATTGCCAAGGGCGCAATGTCCGCAGCCGCCCCACGATTCGGCCCGTATAACAAACGTTGATAGGGCCATGGGAAAGTTGGAGGGAGTGTTCCTATCTGACGGTCGACTTTTATGTCGTATCCTCATACTGCCAGTACAGCCACGACATTGCCGTCCACCTGCAGCAGCTGACAAGGGTCTTAGACCAGTTGGCGGGGCACCACGTGCTGGTGGCGGTGGACAGCAATGCTCACTCTCCGCTGTGGCACTGTGAACGGAGACAGTTTGTGGGCAGGGGACCGGACACGGAATATAGGACTCAGATGGAGGGTTTCATCCTGGGCCGGGGTCTCCTTATTCATAACGTGGAGGGCCAACCGCCCACATTCAGTGGACCAAACGGCCAGTCAAATGTTGATTTGACGATCACCACCAGAGGGCTGACGGTGTCACAGTGGACAGTGCATGAGGGAGTCAGCGGTTGGCGGGGGCATCGCACGGACAGCAGTTCGGGCTGAGGAGCAGGCTGTCAAGACGGTATCCTTCCGTGAGAAGGGGGGTAGATTACGAGCGTTTTCGCACTGTGCTCCACAACAGGATGGGTAGGCTTGAAACCTGGAAGCCGGCACAAGTAACCTGCTCCCAGTACTCGGACATCCTCGCGGGTGCTGCGGAAGTTGCCCTGGGCAAGCGAGAAAGGAGGTATACCGGGGGGTACGAGTGGTGGACCCCTGACCTAGACGTTCATAGGCGGAAGGTCTATAAAGCGCGGCGAGCTTGGCAGCATGCGCGTAGGATGAAGGATGCCAGGGAGGGGGACTTGTTGGCCTCACTGCATGCAGTGAGGTTGTCATACAAGTCTGCGATGCGCGTAGCGGAAGTTACCTTCTTTCGCTGCATCGCGGAGTCAGGAAACGACGACCCGTGGGGGTTAGCATACAGAGCTGCGTCGGGCAGAGTGCGCCCCCCGCCAATGTCATGCAAGGCATGCGCCTATTGGAGGGGTACTCCATGACGGCGGAGGGAACCGCCGCAGGCCTCCTTGGCACCCTTTGTCCGGACGACGACCCGGGTAAGGACACACCCTACCACCGACAGGTAAGGATTGCGGCAGCGTGTTCTCCGACGGGACAGGACTCCGATCCACCCAGCCAAGCGGCACTCGACCGCATCATCAGGGAACTGCCGAACACGGCCCCCGGCTTGGACGGGCTTACAGCCAGAATCATCAAGCACGTGTGGAGAGCAAGCGGGGCAGAGATGCTCCTCATGTTCTCTGCGTGTGTAAGCGGTTGCGTGTTCCCAGATATTTGGAAGGTAGGCAAACTGGTCGTTCTGCCAAAGGGCAACGATCGGCCGCTCTCGGATCCCAAAGCGTACAGGCCACTTACGCTTCTCCCCATTTTGGGGAAGATTTTGGAACGCCTAATCATGACGTGTGCGCCGTGTCTGTATAGAAACATATCCGAGGCACATGGTTTTTCGAGGGATAGGTAGACGGTCACCGCGCTTAACGCGATCCTGGACCGGGTGGCATGCTCCTCGGAAAATTATGTCCAAGTAATTTTGCTAGACATCTCGGGGGCCTTCGACAACGCCTGGTGGCCCATGGTCCTGATCAAGGCTAAACAGGGCGGGTGCCCGCCCAACATTTATAAGATCTTAATCAGCTATTTTACAGGGCGAAGAATCGGACTTTTCATGGGCGACCAGGTGGTGTGGAAGCGGTCCAGTATGGGCTGCCCCCAGGGATCGGTCCATGGGCCGCCACTCTGGAACCTCCTGCTCGACGACATTCTGAGGCTGCCGTGGCCGGAGGGTGTCCGGGCGGTAGCATACGCAGATGACATCACGATCGTGATCGAGGCGCCGACTCGGGCGGCGATTGAGAGTAATGCTCAGTCGTCGCTGGAGGCGGTGTCCGCTTGGGGGAGGCGGAATCGCCTCGGTTTCTCGGCTGCAAAGTCGCAGACCTTACTTTAAAGGGCAAGTTTAAGCGTCCCCCTACAATTCGCATGGACGGCGCCTCGATCGCGCACGTAACGCAGGCCAGAGTGCTGGGCGTTGTTATAGACGAAGCGGGCTCCTACGTGCCGCATGCTAGTTTGGCCGGCCAGCGGGCCGTGAACGCCTTCGGGAGGATGTCGAGGGTCTCGGCGTCTTCCTGGGGCGTTAAGTACAGAGCCCTAAAGGTCCTGTTTTCAGGAGTTATTTGACTTCTTTCCTGATGTGGCGGATCGACTGGCGCGTGGATGGGTGGAACCGTACTATGTCACGTCGCAGATCCTCACAGGGCATGGGAGTTTCAGGAGCCGCCTACACGCAATGTCGCTATGCGACACGGCTTTATGCTACTGTGGGCTGGCGGATGAAACTCGGGACCATGTCCTGTGGGAATGCACTCTGTACGCAGATGAGAGGACAGAGATGCTGGGGGACTGGGGTAGAGGGGAGTGTGGTCCGGTGTACCACCAGGAGTTGGTGGGCAGCGCGGAGGGCTTCCGTAGGCTGAAATCGTTTGCCCATAAGTGGCACAGTAGGCGGAAGGATTTAGAGGAATAAGTTGTAATAATAATAATTGATAGAATGGAATAGAATAGAATAAAATAGTTATTTATTTGCATAGAATAAATTAAACTGATAATAATTGAAATAATGACAATGTATAATAATAATAACAGGACTGCTCGGGTGCGAAGCGATGTGGTGTGTTGTAGCGCGCCCCAGAAAGGGGAGAGGCGACAATAGAGGGGACAGGAAACACATGGAGGGTGTGGGGTCTACAAAAGCACACTGTGGCAGTAAGCTGCAAACGCAGTGACACAAGAGCCAGAGTGTGCCCCCAAACAGTGTCCGTATGCCGCAAGGCGGGAAGGACCATGTGAGGCGGGAGGTGGGATAATGTCCCTATCTGCTTCGTCTTCGTCGTCGGAACTCGTAGAGTGCGGACTTGCGGACGCGTATTTCTCTGCCTTTGCTGTGATTGGTCGGTGACGAGAATCGGTGCCTCTCTTATCATCTTGGGCAAGTTACCATTTAGGCCCGCGGCCATTTCGCTTTTGGAGCGAGCGCGAGCTAAGTGTGGGCGGAGCCGGTGCCCGATAGACGCCCCCTGTCAGTTAGGTGTCGGTTTCGAGTGACATTTAGCCCCGGGAGTGTGCGACAGTGACGTTTTGGCGACAGTGACGTTTTGTGCGGTAGTGACGTTTGTAGTGTGACAGTGACATTTGCGATAGTGACGTTTTATATCAGTGACAGTGACACTTGGCGGTAGTGACGTTTTGTTTTGATTGTGCCTGGAAGTTTGTGATTTTCCGGATTTTCCAGATTTCCCTGATTTTGGCACGAGGGATATTTTGTGAGTACACTTTGAATGCCTCTGCTTGTGTGGCACTGAACAGCTCGGTTTTATGAATTTTCCCATTTTCCGGGTTTTCCCGGAAATTGAGTTTCCAGCGGGTGCTGTGGCAGCCCTGTTGCTTGTGTGGTGGTTTGATCTTGAAGGAAAATTTGTGTTAGTGCATCGACTGTCACGCAGTCAACAGGTGCTAGTCAACACCAATAGACTGTGGGCCGCATCTTGGTGGCATCGGGCAAGGTAAATTTCGGTAAAAACAAAATTTGTGATAAAAAAGACAGAAAATTTGGTTAAAAAAAAGACTTAGGAAATTTTGCTCAAAAACAGACATAGGAATTTGACATGGAGGACGATTTGACGATATGATGCGGACTAAGGAGGAGGACCTTAGGGTGCTGGAGGAGATGCGTCGGGAGGGGGGTGGTTTCACCCCGCGAGCGATCCTGTCGCGCACCCCACCGCAGGGGTTTAGTACCCCGGAGTCGGTTGTTAACCTGGCGACACCCCCCGCACCCCCACCCGCCGTTGCACCCACAGCAGCAGAGAGGAGTGGAAAGAGGATGCTCAGCTTGCCGGAGGAGGTGCAGGAGGCTGTGCGGCGGCGAATGAAGAAGACGTCAGGTGCTGACGTACCGCCAATCGGTGGCCTGTTAACCAGGCCCGCAAACTCGCCCCCACCACCCGCGCCCAAGGAGAAGGACGATGACGCTGCGGCAATAGTCGCAGCAACAGTAACTACAGCAGCAGCAGAAGCAATGTCGGCAGAGGTCGACCCGCTAGCTACGGCTCCGGTGCAGTCCCTAGCGGGGCTGGCGACGGCTTCGACGCGGGGCATTATGGAGGCGGTGCGCTCCAAGACGAGCAAGCTCAACAAGGACGAGGTGGCGGCGATTGGACTGCACACGGAGCGCATATCTGCGGTGATTGTGCACCTCACCTTGCGCCTGGCGGCTGCGGAGAGCAGAGCGGGTGCTGCGGAGCGCAGAGTTGACGAGACAAGAGGCGGTCCATAACTGGCAGCAGTGGCTATTAAGCCACCAGCGGCATCGTATGCTGCGGCGCTGCGCCTGCCTAGGCACTCGCCGGTGTCGATTAGGAATACGCCCGGGCCAACTATGGCGTTTTACCCGGCGGAGGAGAATGGGGCCATCAAGATTGCGGACCCGCAATGGCCGCTCGAACGCCTGCGAAAAGAGGCTACTGGCGCATTCAAGAAAGACGGGGCGCGGCCAAGGCAACTGCGGCCGTGCTCTCATGCTTAGCGGCGCTGCGAGCGGCGCTACTGGAGAAAGGGCGGGTTTATGTGGGGTGGCAGGTCGTCGAGGTGACTGACTTCATTGACGTCACCTGCTGCAGTAAATGCCAGCAATACGGCCATCCCGTAAAGTTCTGCAGGGCAACGGAAATCACGTGCTCCCGCTGTGGCGCGACCGGACACAGCAGCGGGGAGTGCACGGCTAGCGTTGCCAACTGCGCTACGTGCAAGCGCCTAGGGAAGAAAGGTGCGGCGGGGCACAAGACCGCCTCCAGAGACTGTCCGGCGAGGTTACACGCGGAGCAGCAGAGTGTTGCCATGACCCACTATGGGTAGGCAAGCTGTGAAAATTGGGCAGCTAAACCTCGCCGGGTCAGCGCTGGCGACGAAAGAGCTCCCCGCGGTATGCACCCAACTATGCATGGACGTCGTGCTCCTCCAGGTGCAGTACGCGCAGGCCGACAACATCTTGCAGCATGGCCCGTCTGCAAAGGCGGGTGTCTACATTCACCGACCCAGCACGGCTCGAGCAAGGGCGGGGGTCCGAGAGAAGAGCCGAAGCAGGCAACGCTGACCCGTGGGGGTTGGCATACTGTGCCGCTAGCGGTAGGCTCAAGCCGCCCTCCCGGGTCATTAACGGCACAAAGCTGGCGGAGGGCTTCGCCAACACTGTGGGCGACGCGGCGACTAGTCTCCTGCAAGCGCTGTGCCCGGACGATGATCCGTCCTGGGACACACCATACCACAGGTAGGTGCGTGTCGCCGCCTCGCTCACCCCGTCAGGCCAGGCTGCGTCTCCTCTGTCACGTGACAGTCTGGGGGGCATTATTAGGAGCTTGCCCAACACAGCTCCGGGACTAGACGGAATCAGCGCGCAAATTGTTAAGAATGTCTGGAGCGTCGTGCCTGCGGAAGTAACCGCGGTGTACGCCAAGTGTGTGTCAGATGGGGTGTTTCCGGATGTGTGGAAGGAGGGCCGGCTGCTCGTCCTGCCGAAGGGAAATGGCAAGCCGCTTACGTACCCTTAGGCGATTCGCACACTGCACCGCATCACGCAGCGTGGTGCGGGGCGGCCATAGAAAACAATCTGCGTGCGGGGAGCGCGTCGCGCGCGCAAGTTATATTTTCTATACAAACTGGTACTATGTTAAATCTGCTGCCCCGCGCTACGCTGCGTGATGCGGTGCAGTGTGCGAATCGCCTAAGGCCGAGTACGCTGCTACCTGTGCTCGGCAAAATTTTAGAGCGCGTAATTTTGAAGTGCGCTCCTACGATCGGCAACCAGATCTCTGCCGCCCAGCACGGGTTCTCTACGGGGAAGTCAACCGTCACGGCACTCAACGATATCCTGCCTGCCGCGAGGGAGGGCTCGGGCAAGTATGTGCAGGCCATATTCCTGGACATCGCGGGTGCCTTCGACAACGCCTGGTGGCCGATGATCCTGACGAAAGTCGAGCGGGGAGGATGTCCGCCTAACATCTTTGAGATGCTGGCGGACTACTTTGTCCGCCGACGAGTCGGGCTATACGTCAGAGACCGGGTGATGTGGAAGGTGTCCACCATGGGCTGCCCTCAGGGGTCTGTCGTGGGTCCGGCTCTGTGGAACCTGCTGTTGGACGACTTGCTTCGGCTGCCACTGCCTGACGGCGTCCGTATGGTCGCATACGCGGACGATGTGACCATCCTGATCGAGTCCCAATCCCGCTCTGGGATTGAGGCAGCGGCCAGGGTCACTCTGGACCTGGTCGCGACATGGGGTGCCAGAAACTTGGATTCTCCCCTGCAAAGTCATCAATGATGACGATCAGGAGAGAATTCCAGCGGGCCCCCACTGTCAAGCTGGCTGGGGATTCGGTCAGGAGTGTCACCTCGACGACGGTGTTGGGCGTGGTGCTCGATACAAGTCAGTCCTTCGCGCGGCATGCGGTATCGATAGGGGAACGTGCGGCCAAATGCTTCGGGAAGATGTCAAGAGTGTCGGCATCGTCCTGGAGTATTCGATATCCCGGTCTGCGCGTCCTCTACAGGGGCACTTTCGTCGCCACGATCACGTATGCTGCTGCTTGTTGGTACAAAAGGGCGACACTCCACGTTGTTCGCAGCGCGCTGCTCCGGTGCCAGAGAACGAGTCTGATACTGCTGACGAAGGCGTACAGGTCTACCAGTACGGCTGCGTTGGCAGTGTTGGCCGGCGTTCTCCCGGTGGACCTGGAGGTAATCCGTGCAGGGTGGTTTGATGAGGAGCGCCAGTGCGCGGCCGAGGCACAGGTCGAGCTGGGCTTGCGGAGACGGGTGCTGGCCCGGCGCAAGCGTGTGATTTGGGACGAGACGATGGATGCATGGCAGAAGAGATGGATGAGTGAGGAGAAAGGACGGGAGCTGTTCCGTTTCTTCCCGGACGTGGCGGCACGAATCAGGTCACCCTGGATCGTGCCTGACCACCAGCTGTCCCAGATTCTCACGGGACATGGGTGTTTCAGGAAAAGGCTGCATGATATGAAGCTATGTGAGGAGAGCGAATGCTATTGCGGTATGGATGAGGAAGACCTGCACCATGTGTTGTGGGTCTGCCCCCTGTATGAGGAAGCCAGATGTAAGATGATGGATGGGATCAGCCGCGCGGAGGTCGGCCCGATTTACTACGGCGATCTCGTAAGTTCACCGGCGAACTTTGACCGGCTTAAAGAATTTGCGCATACATGGCATGCTGCTCGAAGCAGGCTGGAGCGAGAGGAGCTGCAGATTCGCGAGGAATCCTGCTCAATAGCTGCACAGTAAAATTAGAAATTAGAATTCAATTATATACCCTATTGTTTGTTTGTCTTGTCCATGATTAATTATGTAATGCTAAAATAATGATAATGAATTAAAAGAATAATGAATAATGATAATTTATGGCAAAAAAATGCGCCACCAAGGCGAAAAGAAAGACACTGAGGAAGCGGAAACAACTACGCACAAAAGGCGAAAAGAACAACGCCAAGGCGAAAAGAAATACGCCAATATGTATATATCCAAGCTAACGATTATTGTTTACAGGCGCACCGACGGCGAAGTCTTCGTTGTGTTTCGTGCATGCCCAATTGGGAGAATTGCTACTAGGGACACATCGTCACGTATCGAGCGGCACCACTCGGGTTGGGGATTGGCGGTTTTTGCTTTGGGTATGTTTGGATAAAGCTATAGTTGCTTTATCCAATCTCATTCGGGGCGGTAACCGCCTGGTTTAGACTTGGGCAGTGATGCTCGATAGGCAACGACATGGCAACTTGTTAGGGTCAAGAAGCGCCTGCGGACCACATAAGAAGAGGCGGCGGGTCATAAAACCGCCTCCAGGGACTGCCCGGCGAGGCTACATGCCGAGCAGAGGAGCGTGGCAATGACCCAGTATGGATAGCCACGCCACCAGATTCGGGCAGCTCAACTTGGCTGGGTCAGTGCTTGCAACGAGGGAGCTCCCTGCGGTGTGCCGCGAACTAAAATTTGACGTCGTACTTCTCCAGGAGCAGTACGCACAGGCTGAAAATGGAAGCATCCTGCAGCATGGCCCGTCCGCAAAGGCGAGCATCTACATTCATCGGCATGGCATGGCCTGTGCGGTGCTGCAACACCTCTCGACCGACCACTGCTTCGTGATCCACCTGGAGAAGTGCGACCTGCACGTCAGTGTCGTTTACATAGTTCTCGAGGGTGTCAAAGCCGATAGTAACATTAAAATTAAATCCAGGATGGCGGTTGAGAAAATTTTCAAATTTCACATCATGGGTATCGTTTTCATAGATTTCAAATGTGCTAAAGTCGATAGTGAGGTCAAAATTTAAATCCAAGATGGTGGCTGTAAAAAAATTGTTTTTGTTTTAAATCATACGTAAGATCAAAAGGGTTCCATATTTGCCATTTGGCTCCGGAACCCTACAAAGTCGGGAGTGGAGCGAGAGAAGTTGATTCTTTGAATAAGTATATCGATGTTAGCTTTCAGCACGTCGTTACCAGCTTACAACAACTGAACTCGTCACAGAACTACTACTTGCTGCTGGTACTGTGGCTCCGCTCCGTGCTGGCTCTTGCTCTTGTTCATCAATTTCGTGTCAGTGTTACTTATGACTCAAGTTCATCGCGTTTTCTGTCCGTTAGTGAGCTAATTACTCGAAAACCACATACTTATCAGATTTACGTAATTTTGGTAGTACTGAGATGTTTTCAGGGTACGTTTTCGTAGACATACAAATAATATTTTATAAATCAATTGCCAACATAGTCTACTGGGTACTGCTAAAGCCTTTGATGAACTAGATAGTTGCTGCAATATAAGACGGTGACAGCGGTGTTTACCTTGCTCCCCCTTATATCTGTTGGCAGGAACCAAACGACAAGCTATGAATTCAGAGTCTGTCACCAGCTGTTGTTGTGACCATGTGTTACTGTAGGCAGGTCAGTCACCGCTATCGCGGGCGTATACTGCAGCAGCTCTACAACAGATAGCGCTACGTGGCTAACACTAAGGCGAAGCTACATATATTGTGACGTCACTACGCTGCTACTGATGCCTGCGCTGGGTGTCGCAACTCGGTGGTACTAACCGACACTCTGCACCGGCGCGGGCGGAGCTCCGTTGATTGTTTGAGGCGTTCACTCTGCAAATCACTGTACTACCTACAACAAAAACAACAGCGTCCATTACACAGGAAAACGAAGAAATGACATAGTATACTTAGTCCCATTTTACAAAACCACATTTGCTTGTAAATTTATGCAATATTTAAGCCCATTCTTATATAATAAGATATCAAAATACGTCAACCTACGAAATATGACGTCATTTGCCTGTAAGAAAGTTCTTGTTGAATATTTAAAACAACTTAACTAACTTACAAAACGGAGAAACTATTGAAGAGCTTGACCTAAACAAACACAGACACACACAAACAAACAACGCAAACACTACACCATACATACATCTAAACCCATATTCAAAATATCACGCTCACACACACACTCATATCTCTTGCTTAAACAATAACTTATGATTAAAATCCAAAATTCTTAACTTATTATTTGTGCCTGCAGCTATTAACTATGTTTACTCAAAAATGCATGTAATGTGGTCATTATTTTGACAACTTTGTTTGAGCAAAGTCGACCTTGCCGTTCTGTTTCAAGGAGCGGCCGGCAAAGTTTTGCTGGTCGCTCTAACAGGCCGGCAAAACATTGCCGGCCGCTGTTTTGACGTTTCAACGTTTTAAAAAATCAAATGCAAAAAGATTTTATTTAAAACACTGCTGTTTGTATTTATAGAGATAGGTACAAAAAGATTTTATTCCATATTTGGCTGTATAGTTCCAACTACCATTGTTAAAAAAAAAAAAGTAACAAAAGCGCGGTTCAGCGAAAATTTTATGTTTATTTAGTGACTCTTTGCTAAAAAAAAAACTTTTTCAAAAAAAAAACAACCGACCTCCAAAAAAAAACACTACAAAGTGAAAAATAACTTTAATTTCGGAAGTCGGTGTCTTGGGTTTTGTATTTTCGTTTTTTGCCACCGACTTCCGAAATTAAAGTTATTTTTCACTTTGTAGTGTTTTTTTTTGGAGGTCGGTTGTTTTTTTTTTTGAAAAAGTTTTTATTTTTCACTTTTTAGTTGTGGTACCTACCCCACACACATTCGAATACCACTACCTGCTACCAGTGACAGAAACTTATCATATCATCTACATAATAAGTGGGAAAAAAAAACGTATTTTGTAGCTAACTCAAAAACTATCCAAGCAAAGTTAATAAAATTTATATGGGACCAATTCCAGAGCACACCCTTTCAAACGAAAAAGGAATATTCAAAATCGGTCCACAATTGACGGAGAAATCGGTGGACATACATAAAAAAAAAAAAAAACAAACATACGCGACGAACATATAACCTCCTCCTTTTTGGAAGTCGGTTAATGAGCTCTCAAAGCGAAAATTCTTCCGATTCAATGTGTTTAACACCGCCAGACATTAAAGATGAAGCTAAATTAGTGGTTGAAAATTTAATACCGCGAAACTCAAAGGAAAAATATAAGCTTGCATATGAAAAATTTGTGCAGTGGAAAATCAGTAGGAAATCTAAATCTTTACTTGCTGGTTTTATTTAGATTAGGTACTTGCATTTTTGAGTAAAGCACTATACAAGCCTTGGCCCACTATGACTGCTTCGCTGGTCACGCTATGATTGCCTCGAGCTAGCCTAGCTACGCTCTAGGCCTTCCAGCTTGGCCATCATTGCAGCCCTTGCTGTCCTCGCTGTAAAGGCCTCGACCTACGGCCTCGGCTTTTATCTCAGCTCGTCCATCAAGTGCTGCACGCTGACCGCGCTGTGTCGGCCTGGAGCTGCGCTACGCTGCGCTGTCGGCCATCATCAGCGCGACCAGCAAAGTAGTCATTATAGACCGCGGCAGTAATGTACTATTATGTTACTTCCCACGAAAATAATAATTAAGTCTTTTAGGATAAAAATCTAACGATTGTCTGTAAACTTTGCATATACTAAAGGCCATTGCCCAAAACCAGTATCGCTATAAAAGAAAACAGTATAGCAACAAAAATATAGTCATAAATTAAGAAATCTTTTTTTAACTTTTCTTACTTATCTTGATCGAAATCGTATGTGGGGTTAATATTTTGTGTCTTAATAGTTACTAATTCGATTTTATTGCATTATTTTCAAAATGGCTTTCTCAAAGTGAAAGCAGTGTTAACAACTTGAAGAACTTCCCCGTAATCGGTTTTAACTGATATGTAGAGGCAGACGTTGTTTTAAAAAATATTTCAAATATAAGATATTCCCGCGTGATTCATATTTTTATTTGTAATTATTATTATTAAAAAAATATTTCTTTCCTAATTAACAATCTTTCATTAGTTAAAAACTCAGTTATGGTCAGGGTGATTTAGATTAACTGTTGGTAACACTACCACGGGCAAATAAAAGGTGAACTGTCATCAAAAGTGTCACTGTCAAGTCAAACAACATCGTGTCGGCGCGGTAACGAATTTTTGTTTTTCTTGATAAATTGTTGAGTTTGTTGTGATAACAAATAACTTATTATTACGTCGAGTACGTGTCCAGTAGAGTCTTCGGATTCCTGCACGAACAAGATATATTTTTGAAGACTATTGTACTGTTTCTGTGCTAGTGGTGTGGATTGTGTAGAACGTTTTTTTGCGACTACGGTCCGAGACTCTGTGCAGAAAATCAAAACAATTATATTAAAAATGTCACGCTGTGTGAACTGTGCCCTTTCTCTGGTACATCCTTTACCCCGTCGTCAACTCGGGGAAGCAACGGATGCAATGGTTAGAATTTTACGATCCTGGATTGCACCAGCAACGGTCAGTATAATCTTATTTATTATGTTTTATTGTATTTTTACCACTTTTCTCAAGACTCGCACACTTTTAGATATCCGTGCAAAGCTAAGCAAGTAATATTGATACTATAGATACAGGAAAAATAATCCTAGTTATCCAAGTCTTTTAGCACCATTTGTATTTTGTTGTGCATTTAACTTTCACAGGTGATACTAGAAACTGTTTCATTATAAATAATTAATAATTGCATCATGATGAGATACCACCACAAAAAAAGAAGTCGTACCTACTTACTTTTCTTAGTTTGATTTTTTATTTGTTTTGCCTGTTTGTGACAGAAATGTATAATTTTTATTAAACTAGTACTAAGATTAATATCTAAACAATGTTTTATTTATTTTTAGATGTCAGTGGAGGATGTTGTTTGTCAAGAATGTTATACAATACTTGAAAGAGCATCTCTAAACTTATCGGGTGGATCAACAATTGAACGAGCTTATGGACATCAAGAAGTGTGCTTTGTCTGTGGATCTTCCATATTAAGAGCTAAGACACATAGAGTATCAATTGATAGCCCTGAAGGAAATGTCATAATGTCGTGCATACCTACTCAGCAGGTATCTATACTTGTATATAATAACACTTCCCTCATTAAAATAATTCTCAGAATGTACAAAAACATCTCATGATATTTTCAACTTGATCATTTGTATTTGACCTATATTCCACATATCATAATTGTTTTAGGTGTATAATGTTATGTTTGAAATCCTTTCTATTAAGGTTAAAGCTTTCAATTTTCTTTTTTTAGGTACACAGGCTAGAAAGAGTATGCTTACGTTGTTGGACGAATGCCTATAGAAGTGTGAGAAGACAGACTCAGCATGATCAAGATAGGCAACCGCAGTTTGTTCGTGAAGAAGCCATCGCAACACGAGAGAACATGGATGTTGCTACATCAAGTCGTGAAGTGGAAAGTGCATCAGAAACTTCTATGCCTTCAAGGAATTTCTCAATACCTACACCACCACCACAACCTATTCAGCAATTGCATTTGGATCATAATGTTGCTCACCGCCCTAAAATAATCTCACGTATTTATAAAAGAGCAGCCGCATCATCACGGCATTGTATTTTTGTTGATTGTAGGAATACAGAACGTTTGCTGGTACCATCTGTTATAAAGGAAATGTTATTGTTAGAGCATAAATTGTATATACCAATTAGTGCCCGAATATGCAGCTATCATCTTAGTATTGGTTCTTGGGATGAATTACAGTTTCATTATAATGATTTTACTGGGGGCCAAATGGATGACATGATGTCAATTATGGATAGAGGTACTCGCAGACAGTACGACTTTTCTAATATTAGAGAAATGAATCCACATCTCTGTCATTACTGGTTAGGGATCAATGCTGAACAATTTTATCAGTTGTTATCACATGTACCACAGCTGGCACTGGAAACTCCTTGTCCTAGTGTGGCTTTAAGTATAATGTTGGTTAAACTTAGAACTGGTGACAGCAATGAACGCTTATCAACATTGTTTCGACTTCCTAGAAGCACTTTGGAAAGATATATGTCTAAAGCAAGACATTGTTTGGGTAATACATTTGTACCCTTATATTTAGGGCTTGGTCACATGTCAATACAAGATGTGGCAGCTAGAAATAAAATCATTCCAGAGGGTTTATTTGGAAACCCAGATATGCCAGTTTCTACCAAGCCAGCAATTGTTATATGTGATGGTACTTATGTCTACGTGCAAAGTAGTAGTAATTATTCATACCAAAAACAAACATACAGCTTACATAAATACCTTAATTTGGTAAAACCATTTTTGTTTGTTTGCTGTGATGGATTCATTTTACAATCACTTGGCCCATTCCCCGCAACTAAAAGTGATTCGGACATTATGTCCTCTGAATTTCGCAATGAAACCAGTGTATTAAGAAATTATTTTAGGCCTGGGGATGTTTTTATTTTAGATAGGGGCTTCAGAGATGTGATTGGCGAATTGCATAGCCATGGCTATAAAGCGTATATGCCTGAGTCACTTTTAGAAGGCCATAATCAGTTGACCACAGGACAGGCAAATCGATCTAGATGTGTAACAATGTGTCGATGGGTGGTTGAAATTGTAAATGGACGTATAAAACTCGATTTTAAATTATTTCGCCAAGAATACTTCAACCGCGCATCGACACACCTTATGTTAGACTTTAATATTGCATGTGCACTTTTATATAAGTTCCATGCGCCAATTGTGGACCGGCCTGATGCTCAACAATTCTTAGAATTAGCTAAAGCTAGATTGAATACAATAAATCATTTGGGTGCGTACATACAAAATGAAAATATTAACAGAAGGAGAGCCATTTTCCTAACCATAGATGCTGAGCATCCACATTTGGACACATTTCCAAGACTTACGTTACATGATCTGATGACAGTAGCTCTAGGTTCCTACCAGTTAAAACAGGCTCGGTCGTACTATGGGGAGCATGTCCGTAGAAACGGAAAATACGAAATAGAGTTAGCAAACGATATTGAGGATGACTTGCCACTGATACTGGGAACGGACAAGTATTTAGTAAGGGGACGAATTAAGTCACGTCACGTTAGCAGTAAAGTGTACTATGCATACATTTTAGTTAATAGGGCTATAAGTAACTCAGTAGCTGATATTGCTGGTTACTATTGCAATTGTTTGGTGGGTTATCGAACCGTAGGATGCTGCGCACACGTAATGACCATTTTGTGGTACCTTGGTTGGGCTCGATTTAGATCAGTTGAGCCGCCGGCTCCGTTTTTAGACGACATATTTTATGAATATGATCATATGGACCAATAAAACTATTTTATTCCTGTATTCAAGCATTATTATTTTCTATTCCCTATAAGTACTACTAACCTACATTTAATTAGGTGTAACTACCTACCATTGTAGCTAATATTATTTACTCTGGATTATTCACTGGTTTGATGGAACTATTTTCTGGTGTCTTGTGAGAATTCAATTCTGTATTCAAATGTTGCAAGGACTGCATTTTTTGGTAGAAGTTTAGCTACAAAACTAACCTCAAAACTTGAACAGAAAATCAAAAAAACAATAAAAACCCCACAAAATAAATAGTTCATTTTTATTTCATTGGAAACTATGACATCTCTCCTCTTTTATGTCCAATTTATGCTATCATACAACTTATTTTTATGCGCAACGGCGGTCCATAGAAGGATGGGCAATCTCTTTTATTTTAACACTACCTCCATTGTGATCACTTCTGTTCGTCGATAATGCAAAATGTTATGACACCTACCTGTTTACATTCGAACATAATATCATAGATACTAAATTATTATACTGTGAAATAATGGTGGAATACTATTTGTATTTAGAACTGGTTAATTGTGTAAGAGGAAGACTGTCTTACCGTGATACAGTTTCGACTAGTACGGAGGACAGTGTGAATCGAATGCTACAACCTAAATAACGATATCAGTGTTAGTAATTGTTGTGAGTGATTAGTGCTTGAATACGAACTAAATAATTATCATGTGATGTAAGTACTTAACGAACAACACTTATAATACGTTAGAAAGGTGAGAAATATAATATCACATTATTGGTTAGTATTTAAGTGCAGGAATGATTTATTTACGTTTGTAGTGTCTACCTGCTAAATATTTAAAATACCAAATTATATATGGTTGTACTTTTATGATACAAATAAAGTTATATTATATTATAACAACATAATAAATTATCTTCCAAATACTGGTTGGCACAATGAGCCGAAGGCCTCAGATATACAAGGCACAGTACATCTAACTAGCACTTCGCCCGCGACTCGGTCGGCGCGGATTTCGTACTTCTCTAGCCTCTTTAAAGGGTAGTTTTGAAAAGTTTATCGTTATGGTCTTAATAATTTACCTGTGTATGGCTAAGATAAAGATCAATTGTCCAAAGATCTCTACATCAATCAGAAAAGAATTGACTATCTCCAAAATAGCTGGAGATATTTTCATGAAATATAGCTAAGAACCATCCCTATTAGACCAACCGTCTAATAAAAATAAACCGGCCAAGTGCGTGTCGGAGCACGCACAATAAAGGGTTGTCGATTGTCCGAACATGCACAGCGCGAATGAGAATAGCTACTAGCTGCGCCTGCGACACTCGACAACATCGGACTCGCCGCCACTACTCAAGGTAATGGCACGTAAAATGTAATCGGAGAGGCAACCGGATGGCAACTAGACCAGTTGGGTGCTGTTTCAGAGTGGATGCACGTGACGTAACGCAACAAAAAATTTTTTTTCGGATTCTTTGTACGATAGAGAATATAGATCCGTGGGTTACGCCCCCTCGAACCTACCCGCTTCATTGTTCAAATCAACAAAATATGATTTTTATATGAAAAATGCGTATTTTTTTTTTTACGTTTGCACGAATAACTTGGAATCTGAGGGTTTTAGGACAAAATCTCATTTGACAAAAGTTGTTTGCAATAAAAAAATACACAAGATATGTGGGTTTTAATATCCCGTTTTTTCAATTAACCATGTTAAAATGGCTAATTTTTATAAAAAAACACGCACAGTGAAGGGTTCCGTAGTTGGGATGAATGTATCCCAAAAACAAACTTAACTTTGTAGTTGAAAAATATGTTCTCCCATACGGAATGTATGGGAAAACATGTTTTTACAACTGCAAAGTTAAGTTGGCCGATTATTACTCGTTAACTTGTAGAGCCTACTTAGCTGTGATAGTTTTCCTTTTAATTTCGTTATATAACCTACTGCTGTGATTTTTTTCACAAATCCAAAATCAACCATTTAGCTGGTGATGGGACACTTGACTCTAACAAAAATTAGCAGTTTAAAGCTTAATATTTCGCAAACGAATCCCTGAATCCAAAAAGCGGACAAGTGCGAGTCGTACTCGCCCATGAAGGGTTCCGTAGCAGCAAGTAACATTGAATGAAAGGTAAATTGCGGTTTACGATTTATGACGTATTAAAAAAAAACTACTTGCTAGATCTCGTTCAAACCAATTTTCGGTGGAAGTTTACGCGAGAGACACTTCCAAAGTGGTAAAATGTGTGTCCCCCCCCTGTAACTTCTAAAATAAGAGAATGATAAAACTAAAAAAAATATATGATGTACATTACCATGTAAACTTCCACCGAAAATTGGTTTGAACGAGATCTAGCTAGTAGTTTTTTTTTAATACGTCATAAATCGTAAACCGCAATTTACCTTTCATTTAATGTTACTTGCTGCTGCGGAACCCTTCATGGGCGAGAACGACTCGCACTTGCCGCTTTTTTGCCATTTGGCAACGGAACCCTAAAAATGGTTTTCGCAAACTCCCTATGTTTTTAAAAGACCTTTCCAATGATATCCCACACCATACGATAAAAAAAAAAAAAAAAAACATCACCACTTTACGTGTAGGGGAGGTACCCAAAAAAAAATGTTTTTCATGATTTTGTTTTACCACTTTGTCGGCGTAATTAATATGTATACCTATGCCAAATTACAGCTTTCTAGTATTAAGGGTCTCGGAGCTAGACCGCGGACAGACAGACATACAGACGGACATGACGAAACTATAAGGGTTCCAAGGGGTTGTTTACTACGGAACCCTAAAAATCGAAGAAATGCAAGAAATTTCTCGAGTTTTTTAGTTATTAATAATCATCTTAGCTTAACAAAACTTTAGCTCAAATTACCTCAATATATCATAAGTAAGCCATAAAATTTTCAGGGCGATCGCTCATGCGGTTTTTGTTTAATTGTTACGAGAAGATGGCAGTGCATGAATGAGTACTCTTATTTGCAAAATAGCTGGACGCCAGAAGAAATTTTTTTATTTGCCAAAAAAAAATTGAGAGGTTCCTGGGGGGTTTATTCATTGATTCCAGGTGCTAGAATATTCATTTAAATTTTTTGGGAGTCATGGGAGTATTTTAAAAATACTTTCAATTTGTTAATGTTAAACAAAGTTGAATAACTCTCTGAATTTAAACTTTTTTCCACTTCTGCAAGTTGGTGTTGATAGTGCTTGAGTCAACAAAGCTATTCGTTTTTGAAATTTCATGATAGCTTTATTAGTTGCTGAGTTATTTACGTGTAAAGTTTATAAATAACTAGCTGCGCCCCGCGGTTTCACCACCCGCGTAAGTCTCGACCCCGTGGAAAAAGAAAGTATCCTATGTACTTTTCCAGGGCATCATCTATATATGTGCCAAAGGAGAACATTCACCGTGCATACATTTTTGGGCTAAATGTGAAAGAGCCGGCCAAACAAAAAAAAAATTATATTCCGTGAGAACATGAGAACAAAAGATAATGACTGTAATGTTTACTGGCATAAAAAGCTATTACTATAATTAGATTACTGTTATTCTTTTAACTAAAACATACTGAAAACAGTATTTTTCAAACTCGTGTAACAGCGCAGGGAATGGCCCTACAGATTTGGTCCCATAGTGAAAAGTGAAGAGAATTACATGTTCTAACGGAATATAACATTTTTCTCTTACTATTTTTGTTACTATATCGGTCAAAAAAGCTTCGGATATAACAATAAATTTTTTATCAAATTCTGAATGATTAAAAGTTACTGTGGGTCATCCTTAGAAGATAGACATATTATTATGCCATCGCAGACTTTTTTGTTGAACTTTTTAACATGAACAATACAGTAGAACATAAACTTAATGTATATTTTTCGGTTAACGCAGCGCACACCAGTAAAGCTCCCAGTCGGCATGATTTTTTCCGACTTCTTCAACAATAATCGTCAAATTTCAGCCAATTTACACAAAACCTTAATGAATTATACACTAAAACCTTCCGCATGAATCACTCCGTCCATTGGTGAAAACCGTTTGAAAATCCGTTCAGTAGTTTTTGAGTTTATCGCGGATAGACAGACAAACAGACGAAGCTGGGGACTTTGTTATATAATACTAGCAGCGCCCCGCGGTTTCACCCGCATAAGTCTCGATCCCGTGGGAAAAAAAAAAAAGTATCCTATGTTCTTTTCCAGGGCATCATCTATATATGTGCCAAATTTCATCCAAATCCGTTCAGCCGTTTTAGCGTGAAGGCGTAACAAACAAACTTACTTTCGCATTTATAATATTAAGGATATAAGAATACGGTCGAATTGAATAAACCTCCTCCTTTTTTTAAGAAGGTTAAAAATGCAGTTGTAAGATCAGTGAACTTGAGCAAAGCGTCTGTTAGATTTCTATATAGTCTTACTATAGGCGAATTTGGCTACTACCGGTCTAAGATACATCCTGGGGAGATGCATGACTCAGCACAAAACGTTAGTGAGTGGTGAGCTGGTGGTGCTTCAATACCATTTATTATGAAGGCTGAGTATCTAACTGAAGCCCAGTGGGCAGCCCGGGGGAAATAACATATACAAACTTAGTTAATGTTAACACTAAACCTCTTAAGGGGTCATTGTAAAAAAAAAAAAACATCTATTCCCTACATTTTGAAGAGATATGCGAACATTGTAGAGAACAGCAGATTTTTTTTCGCGATTTCAGCTTTGGTCCCGTAGTGAAAGTTGTTCATAATGATGAGTACAATGACCCCTTAAGAGGCCGGCGACACGGCTCGCAACTACAAATCGAGATGTTTGCAAAATTCAATTCCAAGCACGTTGCGCTAGTGTGAGTGCCTGTCGGAGCGATATACACCTACAGTGAGCAATACTACCACGCACACGTTGACAATTATTGCTTGACGCGATAGTACTACTAGCTTTCGAAAATTTATGATAAACTAGCTGACCCTGCAAACGTTGTTTTGCCATATAAATGTTTGGGGTGGACCATCTTTATCACTTTCTACCCTACCTACCCACCCTATCCACCCTGCCTATCCTACCTACCCACCTTACCCACCCTGCCTATCCTACCTACCCTGCTTATCCTACCTACCATACCCACCCTGCCTATCCTACATACCCTACCCACCCTACCTACCCTACCATAATTTATAAAAACATAATTTTTCTTCATATCTTTTTTTTTCCTAAATTAAGATGTAAGCTATTCTATCTTTCAAGTTGGATCAAACTGCATACGGTGTGCAAATTTGATTAAAATCGGTTAAGTAGTTTAGGAGTCCATCGCGAACAAACAACGTGACACGTAATTTATATATATTAAGATTTGGATGTGTTCCGTAATACAAAAACAAGCGGCCAAGTGCGAGTCGTACTCGCCCATGAAGGGTTCCGTAGCAGCAAGTAACATTGAATGAAAGGTAAATTGCGGTTTACGATTTATGACGTATTAAAAAAAAAAACTACTTGCTATATCTCGTTCAAACCAATTTTCGGTGGAAGTTTACATGGTAATGTACATAATATATTTTTAGGGTTCCGTAGTAAACAAGGAACCCTTATAGTTTCGTCATGTCCGTCTGTCTGTCTGTCTGTCTGTCCGCGGTCTAGCTCCGAGACCCTTAGTACTAGAATGCTGTAATTTTTTTAAGTATACATATTAATTACGTCGACAAAGTGGTAAAACAAAATTATGAAAAACATTTTTTTTTTAGGGTACCTCCCATACACGTAAAGTGGTGATGTTTTATTTTTTATTTTTTTATCCCATAGTGTGGGGTATCATTGGAAAGGTCTTACAAAAAAGGTATTTGTGAAAACTATTTTTGGATTCAGGGATCCGTTTGCAAAATATTAAGCTTTAAAGTGCAAATTTTTGTTAGAGTCAAGTGTCCCCCCCCTGCCAGCTAAATGGTTGGTTTTGGATGTGTGAAAAAAATCACAGCAGTAGTTTATATAACGAAATTAAAAGGAAAACTATCACAGCTAAGTAGACTTTACTAGTTATCGAGTAATAATTGACCAACTTAACTTTGCAATTGCAAAAACATGTTTTTCCATACATTCCGTATGGGAGAATATGTTTATCAACTACAAAGTTAAGTTTGTTTTTGGGATAAATTCATCCCAACTACGGAACCCTTCATTGTGCGTGGTCCGACACGCACTTGGACGGTTTTTTTTTTAGTTTTATCATTCTCTTATTTTAGAAGTTACAGGGGGGGGGGACACACATTTTACCACTTTGGAAGTGTCTCTCGTGCAAACTATTCAGTTTAGAAAAAAATGATATTAGAAACCTCAATATCATTTTTGAAGACCTATCCATAAACACCCATATTTCCTTTTTTTTTTTTTTCGATAATTTGTAACTTAATAACATAAACTATGCTTCTGCGGAAACAATATTATAAATATTGTTGTTTATAATACAGAAAAAAACAATATGAAAACATGTCATTTACGCTGTAAAAATGTACGAAATGCAATTCGCTTACCCTCCATTTAAAGGTAAGTTTTTGGAAGACGTAGGAGCCTAGATAAATACTGTCTCAATCCGAATATCAACATATTATGGTGGAAATATGCTCAAATTGCAAATGATTTATGTACTACGTTTGTATGGACAATTCATGCGTCGCCGCATTCTTAAGAGATTTAGTGTATAGACACATGCACGCTTGTGCAATGTGGTACCTATTGATAATTTGATAGGCCACCAAATATTTAAAAGCCTGAGACACCGTGATGAAGACACTTTGAACAGCTACTGGCAAAATATTCAGCTAAACATAGAATAGAATAATTATTTATTTGCATAGAAAATAGGTACAAAAATGTAATGTTTTATAAAAAAAAAAAAATTCTCATGTCACAATGTTAGTTACCTTACTCCTCCGAAACGGCTTTACTGAATTTTACCAAATTTGATATGCATATTCAGTAGGTCTGAGAATCGGCTACTATCTATTTTTCATACCCCTAAGTGATAAGGGTTGTCCACCCCAAACAAATAATTGGCATAACAACGTTTGCCGGGGTCAGCTAGTAATTTTATAAAAACAATCAAATGTACTTAACAACTGACAAGTAGGTCAGGCACGAAGTGACAAGTATTGTGCAGTCAGCCGCATTCATCCATAGAACCCACAATGCGTGTTCCACCTCCATTCAGCTTATATGTTCTGCATGTCTTTTTTACTGCATGCAAACTATTACAGCTGCCCTCAGTCACTGCAAATAAATAATTAGATTAGAAAAATAGACGAAATTAACAATTTAAAAAGGCATTCTAATCACAAGCATCTCTATCAACACTGACTATCCATGAACCAAACTACAGCTAAGCCATTGCTATATATATGATGTTACTAATGTAAGGTACCCGACAATCACAGTGAAAACATTATCAGATCCAGCTTTTGCCACGGCTTTGACCGCGTGGTGGCCAGAAGTCAGCTCATGGTCTATCCGTGTGCCAAATTTCATCCAAATCTGTTCCGCCATTAAGACGTGAAAAGGTAACAAAATGACTATGCATATTACTAGCTGACCCCGGCAAATGTTGTTTTGCCAATTATTTGTTTGGGGTGGATAACCCTTATCACTTAGGGGTATGAAAAACAGGTAGTAGCTGATTCTCAGACCTACTGAATATGCATATAAAATTTGGTAAAAATCAGTAAAGCCGTTTTGAAGGAGTAAGGTAACTAACATTGTGACATGAGAATTTTATTATAAGAAGATTAGTATGTAAGTTGTTAGGGTGTCCAAAGAACAGCAACAGGGAGCAGACAGGGTACACACTGACACCACTCACAAGTGTGCAACTGATATAATGTCAGCGCCACACTCCCGCTACACACACCACTGTACAGATATTCTCAGTCCACCACATGCTTAGTGCGTCATCTTAGGGGTGGCACATTGGTTCAGAAGTGAACGGTGTACAAGATAACAGACAAACTTAAACACATTACTAATGAGATTCATTAATACCTGAAAACAAGAAGCATTTTATAGACTCAAAAATGTTTATTAATTTTTCACTTTTAGCCATTATATGACTAGTGGACATACTGCAGGTACTTATGCACTGCTCACCTACATACATGAAGACTGACTATAATTATTTCAGAAATGAAATTTAGACTGTCCGAAGACAACCAATAGCTGGGGCGGGCACACTTTAAACTATACAAATGCAGTGATTACAACTGTTGTTATCTTATCTTCTTATATATAAGTCTCATGTCACAATGTTACTTACCTTACTCCTCTGAAACGGCTTTACTGATTTTTACCAAATTTTATACGCATATTCAGAAGGTAGGTCTGAGAATCGGCTACTATCTATTTTTCATACCCCTAAGTGATAAGGGTTGTCCAAACCCAAACAAATAATTAGCAAAACAACGTTTGCCGGGGTCAGCTAGTTATAGATAGATAAATAAGCAAGTAATTACGATTGATACGAGGCCCGTGCGCCGCGCAGTGGGCTCAAGTGACAGCTGCATGACGCCGTACCGTAGCGTGGTACAACTTGTTCGAGGAGCACAGCTTCACTGATGTTTTTGCGGGTCGTCTCTCCTTGGTTCAAAGCGTCTTAGCAGGAGGCAACGCTGGAAAACATTCGACTTATTTTAACATGCTATTATAGGATGTGGGCGTTTTGTGGCTATCGCTAGTTAGAAGTAAATTTAACGAAAACATCCATTCCACATGCACGGAGCCCGCGGCCAGGTCAGCAAATGCATGTAGATTGCCTGTTAACTCACAAGAATACGAGTTTGATGGCTTTAGAACAGCTCAAAATCTAACATGTGCTCACCTAACATGCTGCCAAATAATGCCGCCATGATCACTCAATTGTGAAGCAATGCAAAACACCAATCACAAATTTGCACGCACTAAAACCAAGCCGCTTAATGTGGACTAAGTGAAATTCAATCAAAGCAAAGCTTACGTTACCAACCACTTAAAATTTTCAGAGCAGCCAGGAAAACAATTAACTGCGCTAGCCGTGATGATGCTATTATCTTCAAAACCGCTACGATGATGATGAATATTCTAGATTCACTTTAGTCTTGGCGCGCGATATCGCAAATCGCAATAGGTATAAAACATATCTAATTCTAATCTAGGAGCAATCACACAGTATGTAACTTTGGAGCACAGACTAAGTAGTACTCTTTGGAGCAATAGTCGCACGGCCACGCACCCCATAGACCATAGGGACCATAGCGACCATAGAATACTTTTTTTAAATTGGAACAGTGTGACCAGATTAAATTTTACGAAAATACCGAGGCATCTCAAAAAAATATTGAAATATACCGACTTACATAGGACAGATATACCAATCAAAATACTGATTTTCTTAACACGTTTTATTTATTCATACTCACAATAAGTGTTAAAGTTATATTTTAACATCCTTTTCGAAGGATTAAAATTTACACAACCTCCTTCATCCTTAACACCTTGCTTTGTTTTTAAAATAGCTGACACATTTTTGTTTATAAATCTGTTTCTTTGGTCCGTTTTTATTAAATTTATCTGTAAAAATATGCGCTCGCATGCAGCATTCGACACCGGTATACATAGAAGAGATATACTAAAACTAGTTATATTTTTGTATTTTAACATGCCATCACTGTTAGAAATTTTCCCAACTTCCACCCAAAATTGTTCACACGAGATGGGTTAGCCAGTGCTGGAAGATTGTAACAAATCACTTACTTCGCGATCAAACTTTAGGGTTCTATTTTTCCTTTAGGGTTATAGCGGCTGCTTTGGTTCTCTTGCAGGAAAATTCTTTCGCAATATCGGAATCGGTAAAACACTTCACTAGAACATCACTAAGATGGTCCATAGCTCTAAATGGGAAGTTGTGTTCCGACAGAAAACTGCATAAACGCAGCTCAGCTTTCTTGACTTCCGTCTTTCAGTGGGGCCTTTTTGAAAAATGTATCAAACTGAAAATTTAAAAAATACTTGGTTGCTTAGTTTTTTTTTATAACAGCGCCGCATTTCATAGTTGTTACCTAACTGGTTTTGAGAAACAAAACTAGGATGATTAACTTTAAATTAAAATATATCCGAACTACTTGAACTAGGTAAGTAAAGCGAGTTATGCTTACCTTTGACTGTCCTTTATATTTTATCAAGTTTGATTTATGCTTTTCAGTATTTGCATGCTGTTTTATAGATGCTAATCTACTTTGCAGTTTCGCATTGCATGCTTTTCAAAATGCGGTGAACTCGTCATCTTTATAACGTTAAATCCACGAAGAAAATTCCGGAATTTGTTCCCACTTAGCTAAATAACTTTGCTGAAAACTAGACATGCTGTCCGGATGAATGCAACTAAGTAAATAAAAACAACGAAAATCCCGTTCTATTTATATGATGACAAAAACATCTCCTATTTTGGGGAAATTCCCGAATTATCGAAAAAAAGTCCTCAAAGATTAAGTCGAATGCAGAAGAGACAATCATTTCACTTGAAACGTATTAGACGATTTGATACTAGTAATAAAGTATATTTTAAGTTTAACTACTACCTATTCATGCAACTGAAAACTTAAAAACTAGACGTTGTTTTGAAAATTATAGATAAACTAGCGGTCCGTCCCAAATTCGTCCGGGTAGACTGATATTCATGAAACACAACGAATTTGAATGTATGCAATTTGGAAATTAAGCTCTATCTAATAGTGCAAATCGCATTAAAATCGGTCCAGCAGTTGTAAAGTTTTAGGCGAACATACATTCTGCAAGTCTGATTAATACTTTGTATTAATTGATAATTGTGTATATGTAGTATTATTACAATACTACAACGCCGGCAACGGCCGTCTTTCTTGTCATATCTGTAACTTACTCATCTTTGCTCATACATAACATGTATAAGTATAAACTAAATCCGGGAAAGTCCCCAATGTTCGCATTCCGGGGAATTCCGCAAACATTGTCGCAAAGAAGATCACTCACTACGGTGTTGCCATAACTTCAACCAAAATATACCCAAAAATACTGAGTGCCAGCAATATACCTGAAAACATACTGATGTTCGGAAAAATCGATGAAATATACTGAAAAAGTATTAAAATACTGAATCTGGTCACACTGTATTGGAATATATACCATAGACTAATATGACCACAGAGTACTATAAACTATTACTGTGCGTTCGCACTGGCGAAACATTTACAACGAAACATGTTGGAATCTCTATTTTCTGTCAATTTTCCATACAATGTTTGACAGGCACTAGAGATTTCAACATGTTTTGTTGTGATGTTTCGCCAGTGCGAACGCATGGTTATGACGTACCCAACAGACTCGGGCAGTGTTGTCACACCTGATGTTAGAAAATCGGTAGATAGCATGTCAATAAAAAAATTAAGTTTAATAAAAAACTGTAACCCGACCACGGGAAAATAAAAATGATCTAAAAAGTACAAAACAAGCAAATATTTCAGACAGAAATCAAGATATAGGTACAAAAATGGTCCAGGTAAAGCCGTGGTCGCATGCCTGTATACCATGTTGGTACCAGGAACACGGTCTACAAAATTATAATGGCATGCGACGACGGCTTTCCTTTGACCATTTTTGTATCTATGTCTTGATTTCTGTCTGAAATATTTGCTTGTTTCGTACTTTTTAGATCATTTTTATTTTCCCGTAGTCGGGTTACAGTTTTTTATTAAACTTAATTCTTTTATTAATTACTTTTCCGTTTTTACACTTGATAAACATAAATAAGAGTAATACAATAGTTCAGTAATTAACCTATTTTAAATTCCAATAGCAGTGCATAGTGCTTTGGACGAAACCATAGAGCGATTTATTTCGACGCCAACACCATATATCGATATCGAGCTTCGAAGAAATCCAAAATATAAATATTTCGTTGTACTTGTTTTTCTTCATAAGAGTGGAATTACAAATCGTTATTAAGATTTGATTAACTGCACGTTGGTAACATCTTACGTAGCGCAGTCTCACTTTTGCTTGTTTTTAACGATTTAAAAATATTTGTTTATTTTGAAAATATAATATTATATACATATTTGTAATGTGCTCGTCAAGACCCTTCTTTTGATAGCAAACATGTCATGATCATACCATTTTAATTTTTTTCGAGGTTAGAAATTTACGTGTAAAGTCCACCAAATTAAATTTAGGGAAAAATTATATAGCCTATGTCACCCGGACTATTATTACGAATCTATTGATACCTCATTTATCAAAATCGGTTTAGTAGTTTAGGCGCTACGGTGGAACACACGTAAAAACAAACATACATACAAACATACATACATAGACTGCTAAAATCATAGCCCTTCCTTTTGGCTTTGCCGTAGTCGGGTAAAAATAGGTAAATTTGAAATGAAAAAAACTTGAGAGGTGTCAAGGGACACCATGGAACGAAGTTCCTTTTTAGTGAAGGAATTGTAATAAAATGAGTAGGTAAGTGAGTGCATACGCCACACACACAGCGTACACCGCAGCACCACACAATACCAAAATAGGGAATAATGCGGCGTTTTCCCGTGTTTTTAATGGAGCCCAAAGAGAGGTTTTTTTCTCCTGATTTCGGGGACCCCAAACTTGATAGGTCTACGACCTCTGGCTCCAATGTTAAGACCCGGGGGGGGGGGGGGTTACGTAACCCTGAAGGGGCACGGGGGAGGGGGGAGAAGAGGAGGGAAGGGGGAGATGTGCAGGGGGTGTATCGGGATCAGGGGTCGCGGGAGGATATCGAGGGGGGGTTCGGTGGAAGGTTATATATATATGAGTTGTAAGATATACTTAATTACAGATATTGGGAGTCAAAAGAAAAGGGGGTCAAAAATGGGGTCTAAGGGGTCTAACTGAATGTAGGTTCTAGCTGAGAAGGGGATACTAGGGGGGGGGGGAAATTTTATCAAAACTTTGATATTCTCAGCCGTATCCGAGATATTTAAAATTAAAAAAAAAAGTGTCGTTACACAATAAAAAACTGACGTTACAACTTTTGGTCTTAATTTTTTCCGTCTAGCCCCCCTTCGCAACGCGCGATAAGGAACTTTTGTTCCAAAATTGGTAGATATACCGCCATAATTTCAGTACATTTTCAGAATTAATAATTCGAGTAAATAAAAAGGTTTTCTGTTCTAAAGAGGTTTTATTAAAGTGAAACTTTTATTACATCGTCTCAAACTTTTTCGTCTGTGTGTTGCATGTTGCATGACGGTTGGCCGCGGAGTAGGGATAAAGTGAAAGGCGCTCGTCAGAGCACCCAAGGCCAATATGGCGGCGCCTATAGAAGTTTCACTTTTACCGTGGTTTCATAAAACCACACAATCCTTTTTTTTCTTTTATTGGTGATGTTTGTACAGACGCCAGCACATCAGGCTACTACAATCTGTCAAATTTATTTAATAGATTTTCAACTTGTATCTTTGAAGTATAAGGTTCAAAGTTGATTGGGAAAATTTGACAGTTTCGGGTAGCTTGATGTGCTGGCGTCTGTACATATTTTTATTAAAACTGGTATAGGTATCAAACCATTATTAAAGGAAAGAACTGATTCCTGAAAAAATTATAAAATGTAAGTAACATGTTACTTATACATGTACCAATAACGAGCACACGTAAACTGTGTAATGCTATTTCTAACCACCACTAGAATTCAATTAATGTTCCATATTTCACCACCTGTCAAAATATACTGGGCGCACTGTACGTAGTGCTTGTCAGTTCATCAAGCATGCTACTAGCGCCACCCCGTGACTTTTACACAAACGTTCTCTAACAAAAGTTTACGTCGCCATTTTATTTTTCGCTAGCGCATTATCACACAACAACGCACATTTTAACAAACTAAACAATATGATGACAAACTGTTGTCCGTAAATAATGATTATGACATGGGTACGATTTCGAAAACCACAACCATTGCGCCGACTTATGCGTAGAATTCAATGTAGTCGCACAATAGTTACGTAAACAACATTTGAGTAAATTGAACTGTCAGCAACATGATTCATAAAATAGAATTAAAGAATGTTTACATTGTTAACCTTTCGTCAATTATAATAAAGAATAAATTAAAAACAAAACGAAACAATTCTAACCTCACGTTGACATCATTCATTTAAGATGTACTTAATATCAATAAACAAGGAAGTGTTTAGCTACAGCATTCGTAGCACATAAAAGATTATATCACAGACATATAAAGAGTAGCAGACCAAAGTGAACCAAACATTAATCCATAGTTATATTTATATTTGTTCGGGCATCTCCGACCACTCGGCGATCTTCGGCGGCCGTCGGGGACAGCGGAAGGTGGCGGGTGACGACGAGAGGTGCGGCGTGCGGGACGCGGGCCATCGAAGCACTTCGCTACCGATCACGGACGACGGTATGCGCGCGCACTCCTAACGTTTACCAACACCGACATATTTTTGTACTACCTATTTCGGATTATACTTCTTTATTATACAGTCCACTACTTTCAATTAAGTCCTTAATTTAGGTCCCTAACAAAAATGGTCATTCGAGCCTCCTTACAGTCGCGTTTTGTTAACAAAATTTCGTCGGCTACTGGCATTACGAGTCGACGTTGGTGAACATTGGACTCCTGCAATTCGCTGCGTCACCGGAGCAACGGTTTTTTCTAACGAAGTCGATGGAACACAAGAACAAGAACTGGACCATACTTTACATCACCAAGTCTTGATAACGACGCCGGCGCTTACTACATCGACTGCATTTTTCGATTTACGCCGAGTCATCGCTTGGAAGAATTTTTGGACAGGTTTCTTGTGGATAAAGGTTCGGTATTGGGTGAGTTCGTTCCAATTTTTTCCTTCTATATTTTTCAAACAAAATTATAGTGTTTATTCCGTTAAATTCAAATTATTTTCCGTTTTCACGTTCATATTTGAGTCATTACGTGTTATCAGTATAGTCATCTCTTTCACTCTTATGCTTTGCTTACGCTTGTGCACTGCTAAATCCCCAGGCTATTTACCGTTAACTGGGTGCATGATCAGCTGTGTGCGTTAAATAATTGTAACAGCTGAGCGGTCATTGACCGGTGTAGCTCGCCGGCTCCCGTGACATTCATCAGGGTCAATCAATCAATCAATCAATACGTTTATTTGTGAATAAAAAAAAAAAATAAAAAAATAAAAAAATAAAAATTGTTTATTTCTGAACCAAAAAACATGACAACAGGTAGGTGATTGGAGCCACCTTTTAAGCAAAAAATGCCTGTATTAGGAGACTCCGCTCTTCCACAGCAAAATAATTTTAACATAAAAGAACAGAAATAGGATTATTCACGTGATAGTAAATATGTGTATGGGGATGGGGATGGGGAGGGTTTGTGTGTATTTTGTGCGTGAGTGTGCGTGTGTAGGTGAGTGTGTAGGTGAGTGTGTGTGTAGAGAGAAATGGGTTAGTTTAACCTACGTATTATAATATTATCTGAGGTTAAACTATGTGTTGCAAGAGCGCCTCAGTGTCTTCATAAGTAAAAGGTTTTATCCAATTTGTTAGCATTTTTTTACAATCATGTGGTGTTCAAGTCCATATGAACATATACTTAGTTTATAGTTTTAAATTTAGTAAATTTAATTACCACAGCCAATATTCTTTTTGTTATGTTGCATCTCTAGTTTGATAAACTGGCAACATTTTTTGGGACTTTTCGTCCCTTGGAAAAATTGTCTTGGTCATGGCGCACGTTGTGCCCTTTAAAATTGTGAAATAAAAAGATTTTATCTTTAAAATTATTAACGCATTTCATTTCGAACATGCGTAGTGGTCCTTCGAATAAGTGAAACAGTAAATTCAGTGCCTTTGGAGGTGTTTATTCGTCTTGCACCGTGTGTCTGGCGAGTTTGTTCGGGAGACGTTGCCTGGTTTTCCGGCGGCGGAGCCTCACCCTGCTCATAGTTTGGGTGAAAATCCCGACTTTGCATGAGTTCCAGCCTTACATCAACGTGAAATCGCTAATTGTGAGCGATTTTCATCATCAAGGTGGTACATTCCAGATACCTACATAGATACCTACATTTCTCGGAAAAGTTTTGACATCCCGCCAACGACTTGTCAAATTGACATTGTCAGTTTGACACTACGTCGTAAACAAATATCAAACAGAGAAGTTTTTAACAACGAAAAGTTGCAGATAATAGTTTAAAAGTGCATTAAAAGTGATAATATACAGTGAATTAGTGTTGCGTTACAATGGCCGACCTAAAGAAATTAAAAATTACGCGTTCGCAGTACAAAGGAACATTAACACGTATGGAAAACTTTGCCAGTGATCCAACTCTTATAAGTTCAGCAACAATTGATGTGTTAGAAGCCCGTAAGGACAAATTAACTGCTGTTTTTAATCAGTACGAAAGTGTTCAATTAGATATTTTGAGCTTGGATGCCGAGGACTCTGAAGATGTTGGTGCATTTGAGGAAAAGTTTTATAACACTCTTGCCATTCTAAACGAAAATATAAAGTCACGTTCCAAATCAGATTCAGAGCCCTCCCAGACTGGCTATGTCACTGCCTCAAAATTACCAAATATTGACATTCCAACTTTTGATGGGAAAGACTACACTAAATTTAAACCATTTTATGAGTTGTTTATTGCAGTCATTGATAACAATACAACATTGTCGGATGTCCAGAAGCTATTTTATTTAAGAAAGTATTTATTAGATGAGGCCTTATCAGTAATTGTGAACCTGCCGCTCACAAATAAGTCCTACTCAGAAGCTTTAGAATTATTAAATAAACGATATGATAATAAGTCAAGATTGATTTGCAATCACATAAACCTGCTTCTGGACATCCCCTCAATGCCTAAGGGTACAGCTGCATCTATAAGGACTTTTGTTTCCTACATTCAGCAACAGTTGCATGCTTTGAAAAATTTAAATGAACCAGTCAATGAGTGGGATCGACTTTTGATTTGTGTGCTTTGTAGAAAGATGGATTCATATACATATCGTGCTTTTCAACTAGACCGTAATCCAGAAACATTACCAACAATGACAGATTTTTTAACCTTTCTTGAAAAACGTGCTACAGCATTGGAAGAAAGTAACCCTCATAAAGTTAATATTGAAAATAAAGGTAAGTCTGTGACACGTGTATCTAATTTATCTGTCCCTTCAGGTTTAGTGTGCACTTTTTGCGATAAAAAAGAACATGCAATCTTTAATTGCCCACAATTTAAAATGATCCCTACAGATGCTCGACTGACTTTTGTTAAAGATAAAAAACTATGTTCTCTCTGTTTGAAAAGTCATGCTGACAAAGTTTGTAAATATAAATTTAAATGTAGAGTTTGTAAAAAATCACACAATACACTCTTACATTGTGATGATCAGCCAGAGACTCCAGTCTCACTTTGTTCAAATTCTCAAGTTACAACCTGTAATATTATGCTGCCTACTGTAATAGTGAAAATTACTGACAAATATGGTCGTGATTTTAAAGTTAGAGCATTGCTTGACAGTGGCAGTCAAGGTTCTTTTGTAACTAAATCGCTTGTTGAAAAGTTAAATATGAGTCCTACTCAGCAGGTTACCAACATTATTGGGATCGGCAATCGTTCTTCAAAAATTAATCAAACTGTTAATTTTAACATAAATTCATGTCAATTAGATGATGTTAAATTCAATTTAACTTGTTATGTTGTTGATTCCATCACCACACCTTTGCCTCAACAATTTGTTGATGTTTCCAAATTAAAGATTCCTAAAAACATTCAATTGTCAGATAGTGACTTCAATATTCCTTCAGAAATCTCAATCTTATTGGGTGCTGATATTTATTTTAACTCATTGTTAAATGGTTGTATAAAAATTTCAAATGGTCCTGTACTCCAAAACACTGTATTTGGATATGTTATTGCTGGCACAATTGGGGAATGCAACCAACAAATGGTATGTAATAACCTTGTATCAAATTTTGTTATAGCTGATAATGTAAAATTAGAAGAGGTGATGGAAAATTTTTGGCTTACTGAAAAGCTACCTGAACCTGTTGTTAAATGGATAGATGAGTGTCAAAAATCAGAAACTATCTTTCAGCAGTCTGTGCGCCTTGAACATAATACATTTCATGTTGACATGCCACTCATCTGTTCCAAGGAAAGATTAGAGCTTGGAAACTCTTTCTCTATTGCCCTTCAAAGATTTTGGTATTTAGAACGTAAATTTAAACAAAATCCTATGTTACTGAAGAGATATAAAGAGTTTATAGATCAGTATGTTGCGATGGGACATGCTATTGAAATTGATATAAGTTCATATAATATTGACTGTGGCTCTGTTTACTTTTTAGCCCACCATGCTGTCTTCAATGAGGAGAGCAAGACCACTAAGTTGCGAGTGGTTTTTGATGGAAGTATGAAGACTAAAAACAATACTTCATTAAATGATGTAATGCTGAATGGGCCTGTGGTACAGGGTGAGCTTTTCGATATACTTCTTCTGTTCCGAACATATTCTTTCACTTTGATTTGTGACATAGAGAAGATGTTCAGGTGTGTTTTTATTAATGAACACTATACCAGCCTGCAGAATATTCTCTGGAGGGATCATCCCAGCAAACCCATCAGGTGCTTGCAGTTGCAGACTATTACATATGGGCTAAAGTCATCTACCTTTTTGGCCACTCGGTGCTTAATAGAGCTTGCCAATAGATATAGGGAAAAATACCCTCTAGCTGCTAATGTTATTATTTCTAACACTTATGTAGATGACGTCATTGCTGGTTGTGATAATGTAGAGGAACTACACCTGCTAAAAAGTCAATTGATAGAGTTACTTAAATTGGGCAACTTCAATTTACATAAATGGTGTTCCAACGATTCTTCAGTTCTCAAAGACATTCCAGTTGAACGTCAATATTTTGATGAAGTTAATCTTAATACAGACAAGGTTGTTAAAACACTTGGTCTAAAATATGATGTCCTTTTGGATAATTTTACTTTTCAGTCCCCACAGTGTGAGGAAGAAACTTTAAATACTAAGAGAAAGGTGCTTAGTTATATCGGTAAAATATTTGACCCTTTGGGTCTTATTGGGCCTATTATAGTAGTGGCCAAGTTAATAATGCAGGAATTATGGGTTTTAAAGATAGAGTGGGACTCTACTTTGCCTCCTAAACAACTATTATTATGGAGAAAGTTTCTTGCCAATTTAAAACTTATGGTAAAAATTTCAGTACCCAGATTTATCAAAAGTCATAATTTTGTATCGGTTCAGTTAGTTGGTTATGCTGACGCTTCACAGAAAGCCTTTGGCTGCTGTATTTATTTGCGAGTTTTATATGAAAATGAGAGAGTTGAGACTAATTTACTATGCTCAAAATCGCGTGTTGCTCCCATAGCTAAAAAATTAACAATTCCTCAGTTGGAGCTAAATAGTGCATTATTGCTATCACAGTTAGCAAGTAGAGTCAGTAGAGTACTTGCAACTAGATTGAATCTCTCAGTTTATCTCTATAGTGATTCCCAAATTGTATTAGCCTGGATACAGGCCGAAAAATTAAAATGTAATATTTATGTCCAAAACAGAGTACGTCAAATTGTCGAGCTCACACAAAAATCTTCTTGGTTCCATGTAAGGTCTGCTGATAATCCAGCTGACATACTCTCAAGGGGGATAGAGCCGCAAAAATTGCAAGATCACGCTCTATGGTGGCATGGTCCACAATATTTGTCAAAGGCAGACTTCTGTCATGAAAAGCCAATATTAAATGATGTAAATAGTACAGAGATTGCTGAAGAGGAAATTACTTGTTGCTTACAAAAAGTAGAGCAGTCCTCAATGTTGGATCATTTTGAAAAATTCTCTGATTTAAATAAAATTATAAAAATTGTCTCATACATATACAGATTCTATAATAATACTTTAAAAAAGAAAAAAGAGGCTATTGACACAAATCTATCACCTAAAGAATTGCAAGATGCTCTTTTAATTATCATTCACTGTGTACAGAAACAGCACTTTGCTGAAGAATTTAAACCGGATAAGAAAACAACTCTTGCAAGTTTACACCCTTTCATAGACGCACATGGATTGCTTCGCGTGGGTGGCAGGTTGCTAAATGCAGGCATACCACATGATAAAATGCACCCCCTCATTCTTCCAAAAAATTGCCATATTACTTCTTTATTAATTAAAAGAGAACATCTCAGGTTATTGCACGCTGGTCCCAGACTAGTCCTTAGCTCCCTCTCGCAGAAGTATTGGATCATAAGTGGAATAAGAGAGATCAAAAGGGTATTGCATAGATGTTTAATATGTGTGCGTTTGAAGGCTGAAACTGCAAAGCAGCTTATGGGTTCATTACCAGCTGAGAGAATCACCGCTACCAGACCCTTTCAACATGTGGGTATTGATTTTTGTGGTCCTTTTAATATAAAGGTTGGTAGAATTCGTAAACCACTCGTAACAAAGGGGTATATTGCTCTCTTTGTTTGCTTTGCCACCAAGGCTATCCATGTGGAGGTGGTATCAGACCTTACTACAGATAATTTCTTAGCATGTCTCAAACGCTTTATATCTAGAAGGGGCATGCCTACAAAGGTTTTTTGCGATAATGCAAAGACATTCAAGGGTGCACAGAATAAACTAAAAGATTTATATGAGTTACAAAACTCAAAGTCTCATAGAGACTCAGTGCACAATTTTTGTAAAATAAATTTTATTAGATTTGTATTCATTCCCAGTTATTCACCGGAGTTTGGTGGATTGTGGGAAGCGGGGGTGAAGAGTGTAAAACACCACCTTAAAAGAGTAGTAGGCAACTTAACATTGACCTATGAAGAATTTAACACAATTGCGGTCCAAATAGAAGGTGTTCTGAATTCTCGACCCCTGCTCTCACTGAACCCAAATGAAGGCAAGTATTTGACGCCTGGTCATTTTCTGATTGGCACGGCTGTGTGCAGCTATCCTGAGGTTGATTTAACAGAAGTCCCTATAAATCGTTTACGATTTTGGAAGGTGATAACCAAGCTTAAGCAAGACTTCTGGAAAACCTGGTCAAATGATTACCTGACTCAGCTGCAAAGTCGTCCCAAATGGAAACATGAATCACCAAATATGAAGGAAGGTGATATTGTCCTGGTAAAGCATTTGAATACATCACCATTAGTATGGCCTATTGCTAGAATAATAAAAGTTTATCCAGGAAATGATAAATGTGTAAGAGTGGCTGATGTAAAATTTAATGATAAGATTTATAGAAGGAGTGTGTCAAAGTTGTGTCCGCTACCTATTAATTAAAAACATGTCATGTTCTATCACTATGTTATGTCTGATTAATTATATATTATTATTATTATTCCTATTTTGTTTGCTGTAGTTCTGTTTCTTGGCCTGGCCCAACTATGTTCAAGTCCATATGAACATATACTTAGTTTATAGTTTTAAATTTAGTAAATTTAATTACCACAGCCAATATTCTTTTTGTTATGTTGCATCTCTAGTTTGATAAACTGGCAACATTTTTTGGGACTTTTCGTCCCTTGGAAAAATTGTCTTGGTCATGGCGCACGTTGTGCCCTTTAAAATTGTGAAATAAAAAGATTTTATCTTTAAAATTATTAACGCATTTCATTTCGAACATGTGGTATTTTTGTGTATATGTATATCTCCTTGTTTACCCTATTATAAAGCTGGGCAGAACGTGTTTTGTATTGCATAGCAGCGAATTTTGTTTTAGTGTGAGGAATTTGAGCAATCATATCTTTCCGTCTCTTTAATAATGTGTTTGCATTATAAGGAAGTGTCTTATGTTTATTTAGGACTGTATATGTTATGTACAGTTTTCTAACAGAAAGCAGACCACTAATCTGGTAAAGACTGTGAGTGGGGTATCTTATCTTTTTAAAGTACATTATTTTTATTAATGCACGTTGTGCTCGTTCTACATCTATAAATCTTGTTTTCGCCGCACCGCCCCATATGGGGATACAATAAACTATGACAGATTGCATAAGCGCCACATAAACTTCATTAAGGAGATTTCTAAGAGGGCTTACTTTTTTATTTATATTTGTGGGGATGACATGTCGTAATGTTTTAAATATCCATCCCAGTTTCCTAACTCTTCCCGTAACATGCTCAATATGAGCATACCATGATAATTTTTGGTCAATTATGACGCCCAAATATTTAGTTTGTGAGACTTTATTAATTGCAGGACAACTACAGTTATTATTTGAAACTTTATCACATGAGTGTACTTTGATGTTAAAAGATTCATTTGGTTGTGAGCGATTTGAGATGGCAAAACAGATGTAGTTCGTTTTTACTGTATTTAGTGTGAGTAGGTTGTTGTTGAGCCAGTTTGTTATTTGAACCATGCCAATCTCCGCAAAACGCCTAACATCGGACCAGTTATTCCCGGAAAAGACCACAGCTGTATCATCTGCGTAAGAGAAGATTTTTGCGTTATCGACCTTTAAGCTGCAAAGATCGTTAATATACGTTAGAAATAATGTAGGGCCTAACACGCTTCCCTGCGGTACGCCGAATGTCACATCTGCATCATCACTAATATATGTTCCCATCTTGACCCTTTGCTTTCTGTTTGACAGGTAATCTTTGAAAAAATTGAGTGGGGTTCCTCTTATTCCGACTCTTTCCAACTTTTTCACAAGGGTTGGAACAGAAACGGTGTCAAACGCCTTTTTTAAATCTAGAAATACCGTTAGGCATTTCTTTCCAGTATCGAGATGTTCAGTAACTAATGAGCTGAGGGCAGCAACTGCGTCCTCGGTGGATACTCCCTGTCTAAAACCAAATTGTGTAGATGAAAGCAATTTAAATTTGCTTAAGTAGTTTGTAAGTCTAGTATTAGTTAGTTTTTCAATAATCTTAGACAGGGCTGTGCAGCATTACACTGCATTATAAACCTTTTTTACGCGAACATAGGCCGTCTTATTTTTTCCTTTTTCATTTTGACACGAATTCAAAATTTTTGCAATGGAAGAGAAATATTGAATTTTTTCTTGGTTGACAACCGTCAGTCGTCAGTAGAGCGTTGAGTTGTGAGAGCTATTTGATTGTTTCGCTGTGCGTAAAAATTTCTACGTCTTGATTGTGGCAGTTCTCGGGAGCAGTCGGGGATATTGTCCCCCAATACCCATTTGTTGATTCATTTGTGAGTATACCAATTATCTGTCGTATAACCCCGTATTTAATTTGGCCTTACTTTCTGGACTAAAACGCGGTTTATCTTAGATCCAGATACAAAGGCCGATTTTCGGCCCCACCCCCTGGGCCAGAGCCGGACTGCCGGTCGCACTCCTCACCAGCGTCCTCGGCGTCCGAGTTCGGTTAGCGGTCCAGGCCGAGTTAGCGGTCCAGGCCGAGTTAGCGGTCCAGGCCGAGTCAGCAGTCCAGGCCGAGTCAGCGGTCCAGGCTCAGTTAACGGTTCACGCTGAGTTAGCGGTCCAGGCGAGGCGTCCCTGGCACGATAACGTGATCGTGCTTAGCCGGGCGTCGGGACGGTGAACGGCAGTAAGCGGTCCTCGGCAAAGAGCCACCCTCCTGCGGACGTAGTTTTTGGTTTTCTTTTTTTTACTCTTATAGTATTTCAAAATTCAAAAAAATACTTCTTCTAGTATAAACATTTGGGCGTAATTTATTGGCTTTAACCTCACCACACACTTATTTTTAAACTAATATATTTTCCGTAGGACACGTGTTACGTGTTACGTTATCTTAAAACCTGAATCTTTTTAAATTTTTAGTTCATAGTATACACCATTTAACCGTATGTAAAAAAATCTGGGAATTATTTTCTTCACGACTTTTCGGTACGCGTGCTTTACCCATTGCGACGGCTCGGTGTTTTGACGAATAGCTATTTGTCGGGAAATCCGCGTCGTATCGCCTAACGCCTAAATTTCATTTTTCAATGGTCCTAAACCCTTTGGCTACTTAATTCCTGTTTTTATTTTTTTTATCTTTATTACAGTGTTCTTTTTTGTCTACCTTTTAAATATACAGTGTTGTTTTACCGCAATCATACTTTTCATTTCTTATCCTTACAACGCCCCGGGTTCGATTCCCGCGTGGCGTTGGACAAGTGGCAAGAAGACATAATATTTTTTGCTACAAACTGGCGTTGCAGCAAAGAATATTAAGTCTTCTTGCCACTTGTCCAACGCCACGCGGGAATCGAACCCGGGGCGTTGTAAGGATAAGAAATGAAAAGTATGATTGCGGTAAAACAACACTGTATATTTAAAAGGTAGACAAAAAAGAACACTGTAATAAAGATAAAAAAAATAAAAACAGGAATTAAGTAGCCAAAGGGTTTAGGACCATTGAAAAATGAAATTTAGGCGTTAGGCGATACGACGCGGATTTCCCGACAAATAGCTATTCGTCAAAACACCGAGCCGTCGCAATGGGTAAAGCACGCGTACCGAAAAGTCGTGAAGAAAATAATTCCCAGATTTTTTACATACGGTTAAATGGTGTATACTATGAACTAGAAATTTAAAAGGATTCAGGTTTTAAGATAACGTAACACGTAACACGTGTCCTACGGAAAATATATTAGTTTAAAAATAAGTGTGTGGTGAGGTTAAAGCCAATAAATTACGCCCAAATGTTTATACTAGAAGAAGTATTTTTTTGAATTTTGAAATACTATAAGAGTAAAAAAGAAAACCAAAAACTACGTCCGCAGGAGGGTGGCTCTTTGCCGAGGACCGCTTACTGCCGTTCACCGTCCCGACGCCCGGCTAAGCACGATCACGTTATCGTGCCAGGGACGCCTCGCCTGGACCGCTAACTCAGCGTGAACCGTTAACTGAGCCTGGACCGCTGACTCGGCCTGGACCGCTAACCGAACTCGGACGCCGAGGACGCTGGTGAGGAGTGCGACCGGCAGTCCGGCTCTGGCCCAGGGGGTGGGGCCGAAAATCGGCCTTAGTATCTGGATCTAAGATAAACCGCGTTTTAGTCCAGGAAGTAAGGCCAAATTATATAGGGGGTTATACGACAGATAATTGGTATACTCACAAATGAATCAACAAATGGGTATTAGGGGACAATATCCCCGACTGCTCCCGAGAACTGCCACAATCAAGACGTAGAAATTTTTACGCACAGCGAAACAATCAAATAGCTTCACAACTCAACGCTCTGCCGACGACTGACGGTTGTCAACCAAGAAAAAATTCAATATTTCTCTTCCATTGCAAAAATTTTGAATTCGTGTCAAAATGAAAAAGGAAAAAATAAGACGGCCTATGTTCGCGTAAAAAAGGTTTATAATGCAGTGTAATGCTGCAGTACCCCCTTTCTAACAAAAAAAAAATCGATACTATCGATAAAAATTCCAAACAGTGTCGCATCACTAGAGTCAGATGATATCTCCGAGGGTATTATGAGAGGAGGCTGAACGATAAGTAACTACAAGATAAATAGAACCTAATCCTAGACTAATAAAATAACCAAAGTAACCTACCGGACGACGATTGGAGTGCAACCGGTAAAGAATAACTTCGAACCGGATCGAACCTATACGTTACCGATGCGAGCTCCAGACGTATCCACTAAACCTACAAATAAATTAAATGCGCGAAAGTCTAAACACCCTACCTAAGACAAGAATAAGTTACGAGATAAAACAAAGAGACTAACAAGAATAAGTTACGAGATAAAACAAAGATACTAATAGCTAAGGTAAAGAAGAGGAAACATTAGCATAGAATAAAGAGAAGATGGAAAAAAGAAGTAACGATAAAAGAAGAAAACGATACCGATTGAAGTTAGGAAAAAAAATACAGACTCAGGTCAAAAGACGAGAACATTAAAGTCAAAAATTGACCAAGTCCAAAAAAAAGAGCATCAGGCTATGAAAATGAGCCTGAGTCCAAAAACTACCTCAGTCCAATCAAATACGAGACAATTAAGTGACCGTATCTGTAAGGTGTGCATCCTAGTCGACTTTCGGCCTAATTGGTGCCTAGAGTCTGACTAACAGGATGAGTGGTAACATGAGAGGGATGTTGTACCTCTGGGGCATACCTAGAGGTCAACAACACCCTCTTTGTCGTAGTCGGGTAAGAAGAGACACTAGTGCACTAGGCCCTAGTAGAGGAAGAGAAAAAGCTCTGCAGCGTTCCGCGCCTAACATAGCGTAAATTGCAAATTTAAAACATATATTATAAAGGGATCTGCTTACCACGTTTTGTCCTAGCGTGAAGCATTTTATATTTTATGTTTAGATGAATTTAATACGTATAATTTCTGATAGAACGGTGACAATTAGAATGTCAATGTAAAAAGAAGTAAAACGTTAGTCAGGAAAAATAAGGCCGTATACTAAGACCGTTTGAAAATAGTTTGTAACCAGATTATTTTAGATAATTTTTATATTATAAAATTACGTAGTTTGAGAATAATTAGGGGTAAAACTGATATCTACGTTTGATTCATTTGAATTAGTTAACGCAAGTAGGAAATATATATACTCGTAAAGAAACAACGAATTTAGGGAAAGGAAGAACTGGAGCAAGTACAGAATGCCCAGTGTATTTTCAAATTGAGCGTTCTGTAAATTAATTTGGGGGTAAAATATAGACTGCCAAAAATCACGTTTTGCGCCAGGCAAGAAAAACCATTATTTCAGTATATCCTTAATATGATATGACCCAGAATGAACAGAATCGCAGTCCTGAAGGACATAGGTGGTTCTAGAAATAACCCTAGCCACCCGGCATTTTACAAAGCGAGGTGCAAGCTTGCCGGAGAAATAATCCGTCCCAGAGGACCTGGAGAAATTTCGTCTCCACACAGTGTCACCGACGTTGAGGGTGATAGCCGAACGGTTTGCGTTGTAAGACCGGGAATTGCGGAGAAAGGCTATAGAGAGATTATCGGCCACTTTAGCATAAACCTCGGTGAGGGAGGACAGATTGGACGCATGCCGAGACCGACTTTCAGCCAAATTGGCGCTTCGAGTCTGCCCCTGGGCATGGGTCAAATCCATAAGGACTTCCCTCCCAAACATAAGAAAGTTTGGAGTGAAACCTGTGGCTAAATTGATACATGAATTGAGATAAAGTTTAACTTTGGGTAGCAATTTCGACCAGTTTCTTTGATTTTCCCCGACTAAAATACTTAAGCAGGTAACAACACTTTGATTATAGCGTTCCACTGTGTTAGCTTGTGGAGTATAATAAGGCGTATAAATTGGGGGGCCAATGTGAAAAGACCTAAGAAAGTTTATAAATTGATTGCTACGGAAGACTGTAGCGTTATCGCAAAGAATAGCCCGTGGAACGCCGAAATTCAAAAATATTTCTGATTCTAGGGCTTTAACTACAGAAGCGGCATTCACCTTTTTTAAGGGAATCAGCCAAACATACTTTGAAAACACATCAACCATAGATAGGATATATTTATAACCGTAATAAGCGGTAGGTAGAGGACCAATCAAATCAATAGAAATTACTTGTAGGGGCAAAGAAACTTCTTTTGGGTAGCACATCTGGCCACGTGGCTGTGTGTTAGCGATCTTATACGCTTTGCAAATTTCGCATCGCTTTAGAGTTTCTGTAACATCCCGAAACATGTTCGGCCAATAGAAGCGCTCTTTAATCTTAAGGTAAGACTTCATAACCCCAGGGTGTATAGATGGGAAATTATTGTGAATCTCCCAGATGGCTAGAGGAATCTTCTCTGTTGGCAAAACAATACGCCAAGGACCAGGTGACAGAGGACTAGCGACAGGCATGCGTCTCAAGAGGACGCCGTTTTGGATGGCGTATGCGGGAAACATCTGGGGTGAATCACGAGCGCCCAAGTAAACCTTCTTGTACCATCTGTCGTTAGTCTGTTCGGGACCCTGGTCGAACGTTACAGGACTTGCGTAGATCCTGGATAGGGCATCTGGAACTACATGCTGTGATCCCTTGCGATGGACTATATCGAAAGTATACTGGGAGATGATAGTGGCCCATCGGGCCAAACGACCAGAAGGGTTGTTAAGCGTGAGAAGCCATTTCAAGGCCATATGGTCCGTTAAAACGGAAAACTTCATTCCATCCAAATAACAGCGGAAATGCTTAATAGAATCCAGCACCGACAAAAGTTCCCGCTCGGTGGTACTGTAGTTGCGTTCTGCTTTGGAAAAAAGGCGGGAATAATAAGCAATGGGATGCTCCACACCATCGAACTTTTGGGAAAGAACGGAACCGAGACCAACAGCTGATGCATCGCATTGTAACAGGAATGGCTTGGAAAAATCTGGGCAAGCCATCACGGGAGTGTTAATTAATGCGGTCTTTAGCTTAACGAATGCTTGTTCGGCAGCATCGTCCCAGCTTATTGGGTCCCGACCCTTCTTTCTGCCAATAAGAGCAGTGAGAGGAGCTATTATAGAGGAGAAACCGTTAACAAAACGCCTATAATATGAACACATCCCAATAAACCCGCGCAATGATTTAGCGGTGGTAGGAGTGGGATAGTCCTTAATAGCATCAAGCTTGCTAGGGTCGGTCTGAAGACCCTTCTCGTTTACAATATAACCCAGGTACCTTAACTCACTTTTGCAAAATTCGCATTTTTTTAGGTTAATGGACAAACCAGCCTCCTTGAGGCGGCTTAGCACCTTCCTCAGGAGAGCGAGGTGGCTGTGGAAATCCTTGGAAATTAAAATGAGATCGTCGACGTAGCCGAAAACACAGTCGTTGCTAGTCGAAGTGAATTCGAAGTTGACAATCAGATCGGTAAGACGCTGCATTTCAGAGGCTGCGTTAGTGAGCCCAAATGGCATTCTGACGAACTCGAATAAGCCGCGTTGAGGGACTATAAATGCCGTCTTTTTGCAACTCTCATCGTCCGCGAGAGGAATCTGCCAGAAAGCACTCCTGAAATCGAGAGAGCTTATATATCTTGCGCCCCGAAGGTTGTCAAGAATATCTTGAATGCGGGGGAGGGGATACGAGTCTCTGATGGTCACACTATTCAACTTTCTGCTATCAACGCAAAAGCGGACGGAACCGTCTTTCTTGGTGACCATGACTACAGGACTAGCCCAAGGTGAACGAGATGGTCGGATAACACCCAATTCTAGCATCTTGTCAATCTCCTCATTGAGAACTTTTAACTTAACGGGTGAAAGAGGGTAAAACCTTTGCCTAATTGGCTGTCCTGTCGTGTTGATTTTGTGTGATAGCCAGGTAGTTTTTCCAAGCCCAACCTTGTCAGATGAGATGACTTCAAACTCATCAATGACCTGTTGTAAACTTTGCTCTTGGTCAGGTAATAAGACATTACGAGGATGAATGTATCGGGATTCGGTTACACAAGAAACCTGGGGAGAGGAATGACCGGTAGCAGGGATATACATGTTTCCTTTGATATTATTGTTAAATGCTTTACTAAAAACGGAGGTTAGACCAAATTTGTTCCAAAACTCTATTCCTAAGATAACTGGAGAAGACATACTACGCGCAACTAAAAATTCGTGAACAAAAGTAGTATCGTTGAATCGAACCGGAAGGTAAATAGTTCCCAAAATATCAATGGGTGAGTTATTAGCAGAAATGGCACGGGGACATGAACTGTTCGATGTCATAGAGATTCTTAGCTCGCGGGCCAAACTATCACTAATAAGGGACATCTGAGCTCCCGAGTCTAGTAATGCTTTAACCAAATGACCTTTCAACCAAATCTCAATAAACGGTCTATTATCGGAAGAGTCCGACGCTATCACCGGTGACACTGTACGAGAGAAATAGGCGGCGTGTCGCCGGTGGTTTATGCATTCTTTTGGATTACAATTTGGACAATCCCGGGTAATAACGCCAGGAGTCCGGCACTTGAAACAGAGTCTGCCAGGAAAATCTGGACAGACACGATAAGAGTGTCCGTTTTTTCTACACTTGGGACACAATCGAGCTTCGGAAGAGACGACCGAAACAGCTTTGGAGGATTTGGGTAAGAAATTTTCAAAATGCGAAGCAGTATCGATGAGTGCATCAAAGTCAGCAAATTTATGGACCGATAAACATGGGAAATATCTCGGGTGCATGTTATGGGTTACGATTTCCAACAAGTCGGGTTTACTAATCGGGCGTCTCAAAGTATCGTTCAAATAGGAAATTTGGATTATAAAATCTCTAACAGGTTGATCTGACTTCTGTTTATAGTTTCTGACCTCTTGTTCGGTTTTGTATTCAAAATCTGTCGGGCCGAATGTCCTAATGAACAATTGTTTAAGTTCTGGATAGGATAAGTCGGATCGGCGAATCGATCTAAAATATTTTAAGGCGGCCCCGGACAAAACCTCATGAAACCGTTTAAGCAAATAGCAATCCGGTAAGTCATCCGCGTCTTTATGTTCATCGATGTTGGTGAAAAATTCGCGAACACATGTATTTCCCGAATAATCAATCTTCCATTTTGAAAGAGAGATTTGTTTTTTAAAATACGGTTGACAATCTTCCGACCTCATAGGAGATGGAATAACAGACGACGTTGAAGCTCTAGATGTTCTGGGTGGAATTGGAGGAGGCCTAGAAATTATGGGGCTGTTTCGGAATGGAGTTGAAGCAATAGGGAGATCTTCGTCTTCCATACTGATGCAAATCGACGAAACAAGACAAAAAAATAAAAAACACGATAAGATTGAAGACCCGAAGTACAACCGACCAACGTTTACAGAACCGAAGGCAATATATGAAAATGGTCAACGTCCTTTCAAATAGCACTAAAGTGAATGGTCATTCTCCTTTATATTTTGAACAACGTGATAACAAATATTTACGTAATTTGAAAACGTAAATTTTGTTAACGCAAATATTTCGCTATTACTATTATCCTAATCGAATCCCTGTAGATCGGTTAACAGACGGGGGGTTATTGGACCTAAGGTGGGAGAGTATTTGAAAGAAAGGTTTTCGATTGGAATTCGCCGTGTGTAGCCAAACCCTATATCCAATGTCCGAGCGAGACGACAGCAACAAAACGGCAATATAACGGAATAGGTGGCACTAGATACTAAAAAACTAGATATCTAGCAAAATCACCACTCAAAAAGGCTTACCTTATGCTGCGCCCTAAACAATCGCACACCAAACACACACTACGGGGTACTAGCTAAAACGATGTCTACAAGAGATGAATGAAATTCAGGGATCAATTATGTATTTGCGGGGACGAAATAAAAGGTCAATTCTTGAATATGGTTACATGAATTTGTTATTAAAACAGATTACATGAACAATCACACGACATTAAATATGTTCAACATAGAAGACACAGGCTGCGTCGATTGTCCTTCCAACAAGCTCCGAAGGGCTTCGTGTACGTCTCGTTACCTGAAAATATACCCAATCAAGTAGGTAGAAATTGAATTTGTGCTACTAGGGAGCACACCACATACGGAATAACGAAAAAAATATGTAAGTTATTATTCACAATAAGTGTACTTACTTGTGTTCGGGCGCCAGTTTGCAGCAAAGAATATTAAGTCTTCTTGCCACTTGTCCAACGCCACGCGGGAATCGAACCCGGGGCGTTGTAAGGATAAGAAATGAAAAGTATGATTGCGGTAAAACAACACTGTATATTTAAAAGGTAGACAAAAAAGAACACTGTAATAAAGATAAAAAAAATAAAAACAGGAATTAAGTAGCCAAAGGGTTTAGGACCATTGAAAAATGAAATTTAGGCGTTAGGCGATACGACGCGGATTTCCCGACAAATAGCTATTCGTCAAAACACCGAGCCGTCGCAATGGGTAAAGCACGCGTACCGAAAAGTCGTGAAGAAAATAATTCCCAGATTTTTTACATACGGTTAAATGGTGTATACTATGAACTAGAAATTTAAAAGGATTCAGGTTTTAAGATAACGTAACACGTAACACGTGTCCTACGGAAAATATATTAGTTTAAAAATAAGTGTGTGGTGAGGTTAAAGCCAATAAATTACGCCCAAATGTTTATACTAGAAGAAGTATTTTTTTGAATTTTGAAATACTATAAGAGTAAAAAAGAAAACCAAAAACTACGTCCGCAGGAGGGTGGCTCTTTGCCGAGGACCGCTTACTGCCGTTCACCGTCCCGACGCCCGGCTAAGCACGATCACGTTATCGTGCCAGGGACGCCTCGCCTGGACCGCTAACTCAGCGTGAACCGTTAACTGAGCCTGGACCGCTGACTCGGCCTGGACCGCTAACCGAACTCGGACGCCGAGGACGCTGGTGAGGAGTGCGACCGGCAGTCCGGCTCTGGCCCAGGGGGTGGGGCCGAAAATCGGCCTTAGTATCTGGATCTAAGATAAACCGCGTTTTAGTCCAGGAAGTAAGGCCAAATTATATAGGGGGTTATACGACAGATAATTGGTATACTCACAAATGAATCAACAAATGGGTATTAGGGGACAATATCCCCGACTGCTCCCGAGAACTGCCACAATCAAGACGTAGAAATTTTTACGCACAGCGAAACAATCAAATAGCTTCACAACTCAACGCTCTGCCGACGACTGACGGTTGTCAACCAAGAAAAAATTCAATATTTCTCTTCCATTGCAAAAATTTTGAATTCGTGTCAAAATGAAAAAGGAAAAAATAAGACGGCCTATGTTCGCGTAAAAAAGGTTTATAATGCAGTGTAATGCTGCAGTTTGTAGCAAAAAATATTATGTCTTCTTGCCACTTGTCCAACGCCACGCGGGAATCGAACCCGGGGCGTTGTAAGGATAAGAAATGAAAAGTATGATTGCGGTAAAACAACACTGTATATTTAAAAGGTAGACAAAAAAGAACACTGTAATAAAGATAAAAAAAATAAAAACAGGAATTAAGTAGCCAAAGGGTTTAGGACCATTGAAAAATGAAATTTAGGCGTTAGGCGATACGACGCGGATTTCCCGACAAATAGCTATTCGTCAAAACACCGAACCGTCGCAATGGGTAAAGCACGCGTACCGAAAAGTCGTGAAGAAAATAATTCCCAGATTTTTTTACATACGGTTAAATGGTGTATACTATGAACTAAAAATTTAAAAAGATTCAGGTTTTAAGATAACGTAACACGTAACACGTGTCCTACGGAAAATATATTAGTTTAAAAATAAGTGTGTGGTGAGGTTAAAGCCAATAAATTACGCCCAAATGTTTATACTAGAAGAAGTATTTTTTTGAATTTTGAAATACTATAAGAGTAAAAAAAAAGAAAACCAAAAACTACGTCCGCAGGAGGGTGGCTCTTTGCCGAGGACCGCTTACTGCCGTTCACCGTCCCGACGCCCGGCTAAGCACGATCACGTTATCGTGCCAGGGACGCCTCGCCTGGACCGCTAACTCAGCGTGAACCGTTAACTGAGCCTGGACCGCTGACTCGGCCTGGACTGCTGACTCGGCCTGGACCGCTAACTCGAACTCGGACGCCGAGGACGCTGGTGAGGAGTGCGACCGGCAGTCCGGCTCTGGCCCAGGGGGTGGGGCCGAAAATCGGCCTTTGTATCTGGATCTAAGATAAACCGCGTTTTAGTCCAGAAAGTAAGGCCAAATTATATAAGGGGTTATACGACAGATAATTGGTATACTCACAAAGGCCAGGGGCAGACTCGAAGCGCCAATTTGGCTGAAAGTCGGTCTCGGCATGCGTCCAATCTGTCCTCCCTCACCGAGGTTTATGCTAAAGTGGCCGATAATCTCTCTATAGCCTTTCTCCGCAATTCCCGGTCTTACAACGCAAACCGTTCGGCTATCACCCTCAACGTCGGTGACACTGTGTGGAGACGAAATTTCTCCAGGTCCTCTGGGACGGATTATTTCTCCGGCAAGCTTGCACCTCGCTTTGTAAAATGCCGGGTGACTAGGGTTATTTCTAGAACCACCTATGTCCTTCAGGACTGCGATTCTGTTCATTCTGGGTCATATCATATTAAGGATATACTGAAATAATGGTTTTTCTTGCCTGGCGCAAAACGTGATTTTTGGCAGTCTATATTTTACCCCCAAATTAATTTACAGAACGCTCAATTTGAAAATACACTGGGCATTCTGTACTTGCTCCAGTTCTTCCTTTCCCTAAATTCGTTGTTTCTTTACGAGTATATATATTTCCTACTTGCGTTAGCTAATTCAAATGAATCCAACGTAGAAATTATTTTCAAACTACGTAATTTTATAATATAAAAATTATCTAAAATAATCTGGTTATAAACTATTTTCAAACGGTCTTAGTATACGACCTTATTTTTTCTGACTAACATTTTACTTCTTTTTACATTGACATTCTAATTGTCACCGTCCTAACAGAAATTATACATAATAAATTCATCTAAACATAAAAATATAAAACGCTTCACGCTAGGACAAAACGTGGTAAGCAGATCCCTTTATAATATGTCTTAAATTTGCAATTTACGCTATGTTAGGCGCGGAACGCTGCAGAGCTTTTTCTCTTCCTCTACTAGGGCACTAGTTTCTTGTCGCCGATTTCATCTTACCCGACTACGACAAAGAGGGTGTTGTTGACCTCTAGGTATGCCCCAGAGGCACAACATCCCTCTCATGTTACCACTCATCCTGTTAGTCAGACTCTAGGCACCAATTAGGCCGAAAGTCGACTAGGATGCACACCTTACAGATACGGTCACTTAATTGTCTCGTATTTGATTGGACTGAGGTAGTTTTTGGACTCAGGCTCATTTTCATAGCCTGATGCTCTTTTTTTTGGACTTGGTCAATTTTTGACTTTAATGTTCTCGTCTTTTGACCTGAGTCTGTATTTTCTTTCCTAACTTCAATCGGTATCGTTTTCTTCTTTTATCGTTACTTCTTTTTTCCATCCTCTCTTTATTCTATGCTAATGTTTCCTCTTCTTTACCTTAGCTATTAGTATCTTTGTTTTATCTCGTAACTTATTCTTGTTAGTCTCTTTGTTTTATCTCGTAACTTATTCTTGTCTTAGATAGGGTGTTTAGACTTTCGCGCGTTTAATTTATTTGTAGGTTTAGTGGATACGTCTGGAGCTCGTATCGGTAACGTATAGGTTCGATCCGGTTCGAAGTTATTCTTTACCGGTTGCACTCCAATTGTCGTCCGGTAGGTTACTTTGGTTATTTTATTAGTCTAGGATTAGGTTCTATTTATCTTGTAGTTACTTATCGTTCAGCCTCCTCTCATAATACCCTCGGAGATATCATCTGACTCTAGTGATGCGACACTGTTTGGAATTTTTATCGATAGTATCGATTTTTTTTTTTTTGTTAGAAAGGGGGTACTGCAGCATTACACTGCATTATAAACCTTTTTTACGCGAACATAGGCCGTCTTATTTTTTCCTTTTTCATTTTGACACGAATTCAAAATTTTTGCAATGGAAGAGAAATATTGAATTTTTTCTTGGTTGACAACCGTCAGTCGTCAGTAGAGCGTTGAGTTGTGAGAGCTATTTGATTGTTTCGCTGTGCGTAAAAATTTCTACGTCTTGATTGTGGCAGTTCTCGGGAGCAGTCGGGGATATTGTCCCCCAATACCCATTTGTTGATTCATTTGTGAGTATACCAATTATCTGTCGTATAACCCCGTATTTAATTTGGCCTTACTTTCTGGACTAAAACGCGGTTTATCTTAGATCCAGATACAAAGGCCGATTTTCGGCCCCACCCCCTGGGCCAGAGCCGGACTGCCGGTCGCACTCCTCACCAGCGTCCTCGGCGTCCGAGTTCGGTTAGCGGTCCAGGCCGAGTTAGCGGTCCGGGCCGAGTTAGCGGTCCAGGCCGAGTCAGCAGTCCAGGCCGAGTCAGCGGTCCAGGCTCAGTTAACGGTTCACGCTGAGTTAGCGGTCCAGGCGAGGCGTCCCTGGCACGATAACGTGATCGTGCTTAGCCGGGCGTCGGGACGGTGAACGGCAGTAAGCGGTCCTCGGCAAAGAGCCACCCTCCTGCGGACGTAGTTTTTGGTTTTCTTTTTTTTACTCTTATAGTATTTCAAAATTCAAAAAAATACTTCTTCTAGTATAAACATTTGGGCGTAATTTATTGGCTTTAACCTCACCACACACTTATTTTTAAACTAATATATTTTCCGTAGGACACGTGTTACGTGTTACGTTATCTTAAAACCTGAATCTTTTTAAATTTTTAGTTCATAGTATACACCATTTAACCGTATGTAAAAAAATCTGGGAATTATTTTCTTCACGACTTTTCGGTACGCGTGCTTTACCCATTGCGACGGCTCGGTGTTTTGACGAATAGCTATTTGTCGGGAAATCCGCGTCGTATCGCCTAACGCCTAAATTTCATTTTTCAATGGTCCTAAACCCTTTGGCTACTTAATTCCTGTTTTTATTTTTTTTATCTTTATTACAGTGTTCTTTTTTGTCTACCTTTTAAATATACAGTGTTGTTTTACCGCAATCATACTTTTCATTTCTTATCCTTACAACGCCCCGGGTTCGATTCCCGCGTGGCGTTGGACAAGTGGCAAGAAGACATAATATTTTTTGCTACAGCTGGTAAGACCGAGATAGGTCTATAGTTATTGACATCATCTCTGTTCCCTCCCTTGTGGACCGGTGTAATAATAGATTTTTTCAGAGGGGCGGGGAAAGTACCATTTTTGAAACATAGGTTGGTCAGGTGGGTAATGATGGGAACAATTTCTTTGCAAATGTATTTCAAGAAACTAGTAGAGATACTATCCCATCCTGGAGCACTGGACGATTTCAGGCTCATCAGGATTCTTTCAACTTCTTTTGGGTCAGTGTCCAAGAGCACAAAGGAATTAGTTTGCGCAGGAGAAATGTTTGGTTGAACAGAAGGGATTTTATTAGGGGGTTGAATTTGCTGAGCTAATTCTTTCCCAATATTCACAAAGTAATCGTTTACGAAGTTGACTGATTCAATTGGAGACGGTCTGATACTTAACAATTCTGCGCTTTCGCTGTTTACTTTATTTGAGTAGGTGATTGATTTTATGTTTTTCCAGAGTAACTTAGAGTTTGTAACTGATTTAGCGAGTAATTCTTTTTCATATTTTCTTTTAGTTTTTTTGATGAGATTGTTACAATAATTTCTGTATCGACAGTATGTGATTTTTAAAGTAGCATTATATGGATCGGACCGAGACTTTTTTTGCAGTTTATTGCGATTTTTAATACAGCGTAGTATTCCTGGAGTGATCCAGGGTTTGATTATACGTTTACTGTTTGGGATGCTTGTTATTGTAAAACATAGGTGAAACATAGGTGTTTACATAGGTGTTTACATAAATAGGAGTGCGCTATGTTTTGTCATATTTAAGACATACAAATTTATAAGTGACCCGTTAGGTATCATTAGATTATGTCATTAGAAAAAAAATTATATTTTAAATTAATTAAATACATGAAAAGAAACATCAAATACAATAAAATCAATAAATAGTCATAGTAGGTACTTATTATCACAAGGTAAAAAAATATAAAAATGCATCATTATAATAATTAGTCGTTCAAAAATTCGTCTACAGTATAATAACATTTGTCAATTAATAATTTAATACGCGGCTATTCATTCACATTTTTTATGTTTTGTTCATAATTTACTGCCAACTTCTTTACGAAACTTTGCTACGCATTATCAATTAGTATTAATATTACCTATTACCTTTCTTGCTGGTTTACGCTATGGCCTCTTTAGACTTATTGTTGAGAAAGCGAAGTGCCATTAAAGCAAAGCTTACACATTTCACAAATTATATGAATGTGCTTCTTAGTTGCAAAATTATTTCTGACATTCAGCGATTAGAGTTGGTGAGCCGTTTAAAAAAATTTGAGGGTACATACGACGATTTCGACAATTTACAGGTAGACATCGAGGTGCTTTCGGATGATCCTGACGAGGCGTATGCAGAGAGAGCAAAGTTCGAGGACCGTTACCACGCACTCGCAGCGCAGGCGCATGGCCTGCTTGCCAGTAACGAGAGCGGTGATGGTGGGTCTGTAACGGGCTCGGTGAACAAACACTCTGGTGAATCGTTCCAACAATGTAACTTTATATGCTTACCTAAAATTGATTTGCCTAATTTTGATGGTGGTTATCAGTACTGGCTTGAGTATAGAGATACATATTTGTCACTAATTCATAGTAGTAGTTGCATAGATGCTATTAGTAAGTTCCACTACCTCCGTGCGTCGCTTAAAGGCGATGCTTTAGAAATAATAAAAAATATTGATTTTAAAGGTGATAATTATCAAATGGCGTGGAAGTTACTATGCGACCGCTTTGATAATAGTAGGCTTTTAGTAGATACCCATGTTAAGGCTTTGTTCAATGTAGACTGTATTACACAAGAATCATCCATTTCTTTGTGTACGGGTAAGGTACATTTAAATGATAAACTGATTTGAGTTCAACTTGTGTATTTGATAGTTATAAAGAAAGCACAAACGCCCAAAACTGATAAATGATCGACCCGCGGCGAATGAGTCTTTTCGTGCCCAACCGATGCTATGCGACTACTAATTGCTTACTCAAACACATATATTTTATTCATTCGCTGCGCGTCGATGTCAGCATAAAATTGATACAATTGATATTGTACGGGTTTGCTCGTACATGCTCCCCGAGGAAAGATATAACAACATAACTGAATAACAGAAACAAAATAATGATAACAAATGATTTGATGTTAATCTAATTTCTTAGTGTCTCTATCGTTAACACATGTTCACAAATTAGATATGCTTGTATAAGAACCTAACATAGGGGAGGTGGTTTTATCTAACACTCGCGCACTTGTAACCACCTTCGCCCTTTCATTGTCACACTGATACACTACACTATCCCCAACACACGCACGTTGCGTGGCTGGGCACGCGCAGTTGCCGGGCGCGCCGCCTGCTGCAGGCGCCGCCGGCGCGGGTGCGCGGGCGCAGCGCGAGCGCACACGCCTCCACACGAACACTCCCAGACATACTGCTACCACGCCGATCATACAGTAGATCGCGGTATAATGATGAATGTCATGGGACGATAGACTGTCAAATAACAATCCATTTTCTTTCATGGTCTTGATTTTGTCCTCAATAGTTTTAAACTCTCGATCGCTCTCTATGCTGGAGTCGTTCAAGACATCTTGAGGAAAGGACACGTTTATAACGTGGTTTATGGATGCAATGACTGGTGAGTATAGGTTAGCACTAATGCTAACATCGCTCGCTCTTTGTTGATGCGCAATTACTTCAAAATTATCTGATTTGATTATGCAGCCGTAATCTATAGTTATAAGTCCGGAGTGAGTCAGCTGATGAGCGGTAACTTGATCTCCACATACTGTTCGTAGGTTACATTGACCGCAGCAAAAATAAATATAATTGTTGATAGAATGGCTTTCTAACCAAAGATTTTTACAAGGATCCACGTCGACTTCACACTTTGATGCCTTTGATTGGCAGAAGTCTTTATCTCTGCTTAATTTGTAAATAGGAGAATGGATGTAACACAAGTGTACGTTTGTCACTAGGCAGGAATCTATGATATTTTCTGTCAAGATAATGTACGCATCCTTTTTCAGGTTCACAGCTATGATATCTGACACTGGTTTAATTGATAACATTGTGTTGTTGGGTTTCTCCGCAGGAATTGGAATAAGCTTGAATATTTCATAGGTATCCCTGCTTATCAAAGGTATTTGTACTTCAAATATTGAGTAATTCTTGAGCATTCTTGCTTTGACTCGTAGAAGTTTAAAAAGTTGTGCAAGATCCGTATGAATGTTTTCTACTGGTAAGGTGACGTCATTAGACAAATGACTAGCTATATTGCTCAGCTGATCCTGTAATTGTTCGGCTGTTATTAAATGTGGATTAAATCGACCATGATAGATGTCTGTTATCGTATCCACTAAGGCGTTCTGTAAATCTTTCAAGTCGCGTAATAGATTGCTCGCGACTATAGCTCCCATAGAAACTTCATTTGCCCTCGAAATGTTTTGAGTTTCAGCCTTTAATACTTCTAATGTATTGTCGATGTTTGCAAACTTTTGATGAATCAATTTATGTTGTTTGTGCATTGTAGCCTCCGTCCTCTTTAAGAGACTGAATTCTGCTTCAATGACGGAAGTTTGATTTTGCCAAAATGAAACAATATGCTTTTGATTTTTACGAAGAAGAGTGATATCTTTCTCATATTGTTCCGCGAATCGAGCGTCCAATACGCCGAAGAGGCCGTTTGCTATGTAACCGACACCGTCGATAAGACCTCGCCGCCACCTGTTCGCTTGCTTTGCAAAATGCTGACTGAGTAACATATGATTATTGTAATCGAGTTCATTGTACCCGTGACGTAATTGCAATAATATTATGTCACAATGTGTTTTTTCTTTGATTGTGCTGCATGTTTGTTCCAGCGACATTACACTTTTGTTAAGTGCGGTAATTCCTTCCCAATAAGGATCTAAATCATAGTATATGATTAGTTTCCAGTCGTCCCGTATGATCTGCATGTTTGTTAGTTTGTCGAAGTAAATATGTTGATTATTTCTGAATTGTGTGACGTTAAGTGTGCATTGGGAAGTTGTTATGATACTAAAAAATAGCATGATTGCTGTAACCACTGACGCTATATTGTAACGAGTGCCTACTTTCCTTGTTTCAGACTGCTTATGTGTGTTAGAATCTCCCGAACCCGCAGTATTTGCTTGTTTGATTTGCGAGGATTCATTTTTAACTGGGAGTTTTGATAATTTTGTGATAGGACGTTTCAGTGTTCCGTTTTTGGTTTTTACTGTAACCACGCGAACATGACCGTCGGAACCGGGATGTAGTTCGATGATTCTGCCCATCAGCCATTTTCCCGGCGGAAGATTGTCATCATGAATCATGACAATATCATTTATATTGAGGTTTCTTTTAGCTTGTCTCCACTTACTTCTTTCTGTAATTTGTATTAGGTACTCATTCCTCCATCTTTTCCAGAGATCCTGTACAATTTTTTGTGTCAACTGCCATCGGGTTCTTAAATCTGTTTCAGTCTCGTGTATGGTAACCTTTGCTCCACCTGTTAGGAAGTGAGCAGGCGTTAAAAAATCCACATCGTCTGGATCTTCTGATATAGCACATAATGGTCTCGTGTTGAGGCAAGCCTCAATCTGTGTAAGCACTGTATACAGTTCCTCAAATGTAAGGATCTGGTCACCAATAACCCTCTTGAAGTGATATTTGAAGCTTCTAACTGCCGCCTCCCATAAGCCTCCTGCTGATGGCCATGAGGGTGCATTAAAACTCCACTCGATTTCCATATGTAATATTTCTGCTTTTAGATCTTCGTTTTGCATGATATTCATTAGTGTTTGATATTCCTGCTGTAGTACCCTGTTAGCACCGACAAAATTGCGACCATTGTCGCTATAAATGTGACCAGGCGTCCCTCTGCGAGCTGCCATTCTTCTTAATGCTGCAATGAATGAAGTTGTGCTTAAATCACCAACTAGTTCTAAGTGTACTGCCTTCGTGACCATACACACAAAGACAGCCACATATCCTTTTGTGCTCTTGATACCTCGTCCTTTGCTTGCTTTAACGTAAATATGACCTGTAAAATCTACGCCTGTGTGTGTAAACGGACGGGATGGATTACTTCTAGCCTCCGGCAAGTGCCCCATAATTTGCTGTTGGCAGTCTGGATTTTGTTTTTTACATGTTACGCAACGACGAAGCTGCCTCTTCGTAGCGACGTTCCCTCCTAGAATCCAATATTTTTGTCTGATATAACCCAATGTCAGCCGGGCTCCGGCATGTAACATGGTTTGATGTGCGTCCTCTATTATTAATTCTGTCAGGCGTCCACTGTGTGGCAGAATAATAGGGTGCTGCATGTCATGGCTGATATGTGCCTTTTTAAGTCTCCCTCCGACTCTTAAGATATCATTTTCATCCAGGTAAGGGTTTAATTTTAATAATTTGTCTTTTGAATTTAGCTTTCCTTCTTGCTTTAAATCTCTTATTTCTTTCGCGAACTCTTCTTGCTGAACTTGCTTGATAATTTTTTGCTTCGCTTGACTGATTTCTGATAATGATAAATAATGCTTTTTTGCTTTTCTTTTGTAGGTCGTAATCTTCATCACTAATGCTAGAATACGTGCAATTTTGCTGATTGATTGATATTTGCTTAACAGGTCTGTAATGATGCTTGATTCATACTTTGTAACAACGTGAACGTCTTCTTGCTTCTTTATTTCCTCGTTTGTTGAATAGATTGCTTGATTTTCTTTCGTTGCTTCAAAAGATTGTAACCATGTTGGTCCTTGCCACCACAAACGATAATCATTTAATTGAGCCACTCTGAGTCCCCTGCTTCCACAGTCAGCGGGATTTTCAGTTGATTTTACGTATCGCCAAGATTGTGGTTGAATGCTATCAGTTATTTGAATTGTTCTATTTGCTACGAACGTTTTCCATCGATTTGGGTTTCCTTGCAGCCATCCCAATACGGCAGTGGAGTCACTCCAACCAAATATATGTAGGTCATGACCTGCTAGACACTGCTTGACTTTGGTCATGAGTTGGGCTAGCAACAGTGCTCCACATAATTCTAATCGAGGTAATGATATTTGTTTTTTCGTAGGAACTAATTTTGATTTAGCTGCTACTAATATTGTTGATTGATTGCTATTTATAACTCTGCAATAAATGACGCATGCATATGCTTTTGTTGATGCGTCACAAAAGCCGTGTAACTCTAAACTGCTTGCTGTTTCCGTACCGTACCATCTTGGTATTTTAAACTGATTGATACTTTCTAATTCTTCTTTGATTTTGATCCATTCCTTGCTGATTTTATCTGGTACTTGTTCATCCCATTGAAGATTAGTTAACCATGTTTCTTGAAATAAAATCTTCAACTTTGTTGTTACAGGTACGATCCATCCTAATGGGTCGAATATTTTAGACATGTCTGATAGTATGATTCTTTTAGTGATATTAGTGCTTGATTGTTCAATTTTTGATACAAATGTGAAGTTATCATGTGTAGGGTTCCAACGAAGTCCTAATGTCTTAGTTAATCCTGCTTGATTAAAACTCTTGCTTTCTTGTTTATAATAGTCTTGATCTTCTATTTGCAGCAGACGACTATCGTTTGATGTCCACTTTCTCAAGTTGAAGCCTCCTAACTTCAATAGATTTATCAAATCATGCTGCAACTGTTGTGCTGTTGATAGGGTGCAGGCTCCATGGACCAAATCGTCCATATAGAACGATTCTTCGACGACCTTGGCAGCTTCTGGAAATTTATCCCGTTCATCAGTCGCTAACTGTCTTAATGTCATCATCGCAAGAAATGGAGCTGCTTTTGTGCCGTATGTTACGGTTGTCATTTGATATTCTTGAATTTTTTTGAGACGGGTTATCTCTCCACACAATTTTTTGTAAAGGTTGATCTTCTGGGTGTACCCAAATCTGCCTAAACATTTTTTCTATATCAGCCGTGAATGCGTACTGATATTGTCTCCATTTAATGATAAGAGACTGAAGGTCTTGCTGTAAATTGGGCCCCGTGTACATTAGGTCATTTAAACTTGTATTTGTAGATGTTTTTGCCGAAGCATTGTAAACAACTCTTAATGCAGTTGTTGCACTATCTTCGCGCAATACGCAATGATGCGGTAGGAAACATTCCGGTGTCTGATTGCAAGGTGAAGGTTTCATGTGACCTAAGTTTTTGTATTCGGTAATGAATGACTTATAAGCGTTGAGTAAAGAATTGTTTTTATGTAATTTCTTTTCTAAATGAATGAATTGAGCAACAGCCTTATTTTTGGACTGCCCCAATTTCTTCTCAAATTGTGGTACGAGTGGAAGTCTCACTTCGTATTTTCCGTCATCCAAACGATTTGTTGTTGCTTTGTAGTATTGGATGCACTCTTGATCTTCTGATGATAATGATTTTTCTTCTGTAACATCTTCCATCTCCCAGAATTGCTGAACTTTGTCTAAATCAAATTGTACGACGTTGCACATTAATTTAATTTTCATATTTCCACACAGTATCCAGCCAAGACGAGTCTCTTGAACAAGCGGTAGTGTTTCGCTTAATCTGCACATGCCCGCTAAAAGAATATTTGAATATACGTCCGCACCCAACAAAATGTCTATGGGTCGGCTGATGTTGTACTCAGGATCTGCTAGTTCTAAATTTTCCAAAAATGGGCATGCTATTTTAGGGAATGAGTATGATGGTAAATATTTTGTTAGGTTATTCATGATGAAAACATCGATATTAAATTGATAAAGTTTGATTCTTGAGCTTGACATACAGTTTAGGTTCATCATTCCTTTGCAACTGTTTTCTGTTTGCCCTATGCCCGTGATTATGCCGTCACATCTGGATCGCTGCAATCCTAATTGCTGAGCAGTGTTCTCTGTGATAAGAGACATTTGTGACCCCTGATCAATAAGAGCCCGTAGGGTTAGGTATGTCCCATCTGCTTTCTGAACCTCTAGCAGTGCCGTTGAAAGCAAAGTTTCTTGCATCATATTTTGTTGTGTCACGTGCGTGTTGCCTTGATTTGCACGTTCTTGATTAGAACGGATGTTGTTTTGCTGTATAGAAGGCGTCGAATTACCTCCTTGTTTTGATAATTCCTTTGAATACGATTCATGTTTTTTCTTCATTGGGGAAAAATCAGCAAATTGTTTGCAAAAAAATATAGCATGTGCGTCATTGCAGACTGGACAGTTTGGCCAATTGTTTTGCAATTTCCTGTAACTTGCTGATTGCGAAACAGCCTTATTGCTTGAATATGATTGCTTGAAATGATAATGTTTTGATTCTGATGGTTTATTGGTGTTTGAAGAAAAGGATTTTTGATTATTGGTCTCCTGTTTTCTTCTACTTGCTTCCATGCTCGTGAACTTCCCCTCTAGAAAGGCTAGAAATTCATTCAACTCGAGTAATTCTCGAGGTTGTTTGATAGCTGCGTTGTATTCGCTGAATGTGTCCGAATCCAATTTTTGACACAGGATGTGCACGATCAACGGATCCCACGACGTCACGTCTACGCCGAGGTTCTGTATGGCGTTCATCGTTTCAAGTGCAGTATCATGGATTCGTTTGATATGATTAATTGATGCTTGCTGTGAAATTGGCATATTTAATAAAATGTTAATATGCGATGTGAATATCATCCTCTTGTTGTCATAACGATGGCTCAATATATCCCAACAAATGATATAGTTGTCTGAACTGATCGGGAGATGCTGTATGAGACGCTCTGCTTCACCTTTCACTTTCGACTTGAGGAACTGCATCTTTTGAGCCCCAGATAATGACGGGTTGCTATGAACTGCTTCTGTGAAGAGGTCCTTAAAAGATGTCCACTGATGATAGCTACCAATGAATGTAGGTATTTCTATTTTTGGTGTAGTATGCTCTCTATGTGAAATGAACGACATCTTCTTATTGATTGCTTTAATAGCATCGTTGTACGTGCTTTCGTATTTGAGATACATGCGCTGATACTCTTGATTTCGGTCTCCCAGCTCACTGTCTAAGTCCCAATGCTGAGTGTCAATCTTAGCCCAGCGAGACCTTACCATACTTAACAGATGATCGAATTCCCATTTCTCTGCTACAGCATCCATGTTGATACTTGAAACGGTATGTTCAAAGGCCTTGAAGTTGCTCATCTGTTTCCTCATCATCTCATCTGTCTTGCTGTTTGATCCCTGAGACTTTAAAGGTTGACCTGAAGGTTGCTGTACGGTGCTTGAGGTAGCTAGAGGAGTTGCCGGCTTTAGAACCGGTGTTGATGTTCTTTCCTCTGTGGGTTGATGATTTTGAATAACTGCTCTGATTTTTTCATATCTCTCCTTCACAGTGTCAAATTCCTTTGAAGTGAAGTAAGTATGCGATCTGGCATATTCGATGCTACACAATCTTATATGATTCGATTGATACTCTTGCCAGCATGCATCCAAATTTTCTAACCTTCGGCGTATGTAGTCCGAGGTTTTGCGATCGGAGCCATCCTTTTTGAAGTTTGTGTAAATTTGCTCTATCTGATGGAGTAGTTGCTGTTGTCGGGCGAGAACGTCCTCCATTGAAGACATGTTGTTGATAGAAATGATAATAAATGGAACGATCTTACTTGATTGTCCGAGCGGGAGCTTTGCTGCTCACCAAATGCGGATCCCTGTTAATCCCTGCTGATTGCTGCTGCTGCTGCTGCTGCTATGTACTGCACTATTGCTGGCAGTACAAACACCTTCCCTGCTAGTTCGCTTGATATCACTAGTGAAACGCTTTACAGTACTTGATTGCTACACTGTAATGTACACACGCGATATCCGGCTCGAAGGACCAAAAATGTACGGGTAAGGTACATTTAAATGATAAACTGATTTGAGTTCAACTTGTGTATTTGATAGTTATAAAGAAAGCACAAACGCCCAAAACTGATAAATGATCGACCCGCGGCGAATGAGTCTTTTCGTGCCCAACCGATGCTATGCGACTACTAATTGCTTACTCAAACACATATATTTTATTCATTCGCTGCGCGTCGATGTCAGCATAAAATTGATACAATTGATATTGTACGGGTTTGCTCGTACACTTTGCGTCGTTTAATTGATTTAATTAATAGAAATATCAGAGCCCTTCATACAATGAACGAGCCCACGGACAGTTGGGATACGTTGATTATTTATATGATGGCAATTAAATTAGATCATCACCAGCAGGGAATGGGAAGCTCATCGTAATACCATACCAACAAAACCAACAGTTTCTCAATTTTGTTCTTTTCTTAGTAAAAAAGCTGATTTGTTGGAGACATTAGAACATAACAAAATCACACGTAGTATAGAAAATAATACTAACACTATTAACAATCAAGTAGAAAATAAACATAAATCATTAATAATAGCAACTAATCAGAGCGATCATTCTAATCTAAATTATAAAACAAAATGTCCCTTATGTAATCAAAATCATCTATTATACACTTGTGAAGGGTTCCGAAAATTAAACGTAGAACAACGGATATTAAAGGTTAAAGAATTTAAAGTTTGTTTCAATTGTTTACGTAGTGGTCATCTAACGAAACGATGTAGATTAGCTCCTTGTAAATATTGTAAAGGTAGACATAATACCCTTTTACATGTGGAACAGTCTACTCATTTCCAAGATCCTATGCCCAGTAGTGTAGCATTGCCCGCTGATGTTTCTGGGGATGCCGCTCCACATAATGGCACCTCAGAAAATATCTCCATGTCAAGTGACACTCAGTCGCAACAAACTACCTCTCATGTATTACTGTCCACAGCGTTGGTGAGAGTGGTGAACCACCGAGGCATCAAGTTCGACGCCAGGATCCTGCTCGATAATGGTAGCACAGCAAATTTTATTACGCAGAAACTAAGTGATAAGCTAGGACTTCCTCGACGTAGCACGAGCTCCACGGTGACAGGTATAAACAGTCATACTACATTAAGTACACAGTCTTGCAAACTAACCATTGAATCGTGCAGCGGCAGCTATAAGACAGATATAAATTGTTTCATATTACCAACAATTACCAAATTACTGCCGTCTACTTTAGTCGACATACGTAGCATTCCTATACCACTAGATTTAAATCTGGCCGATCCGCCATTCAACGTTCCATCAGAGATTGACATACTAGTTGGTGCTGAAATATTTTGGAATATTCTAGGTAATACATCTATTAATTTAGGCAAAAATCAACCCAAGTTACAAGAGACAAAGCTAGGATGGATAGTATCAGGCTCTGTGGCTCTTCCAAAACATCCATCCAAAAATACATATTCTCATTTTTGTAATATCTCCATGAACGATTTAAATAACAACCTAAATAAATTTTGGGAACTCGATTCCGTTTCTTCTGAGCATTCCTTGTCACAGGAAGAACGAGCTTGTGAAGAAAATTTTCGTGTAAACACTGTGCGTGATCAAAACGGGCATTTCATAGTTACAATGCCTCTTAAAAATGATCCCAGTGAATTAGGTGAATCTTATGAAATGGCTAAACGTCGATTTTTATCTTTGGAACGTCGTTTCCAACGTGATCCTGCATTTAAGGAAAGATATGTTGCATTCATCGAGGAGTACGTGAGCTTAGGTCATATGACTGTGAATAACTCAACAAGGAAACCTCATTCAGGTAACAAAATTGAGTATTTTTTGCCACATCATGGAGTCATCCGAGAATCCAGTACCACAACTAAGCTCAGGGTAGTCTTCGATGCATCAGCAGCGACTACTTCTGGAATGTCGTTCAATGACATCCAAATGGTGGGGCCCACTGTCCAAGATGACCTCTTTTCTATATTGCTGCGTTTCCATCAGCACAAGTTTGTCATTTCTGGTGACATAGAGAAGATGTATAGGGCCATTCATGTAACACCATCACAACGTAGCTTACAACAAATAATATTTCGTGCTGACCCCAAGCTACCACTTCAAACGTACAGTCTTAATACTGTTACTTATGGCACAGCTTCCGCCCCTTATTTAGCTACTAAGAGCTTAGTCAGTCTAGCAACAAACGCCTCTAATGACATTGTAAAATCGTCCATTGAACGAGATTTTTACGTCGACGATTATCTTAGTGGTGGCGACTCGGTTTCCGAGGTGGTCCAGATGGGTAAAGAAATCGCATCCATTTTAGCGTCAGCTAACTTTCATTTGAGAAAATGGCAATCTAATAGTTTAGATATTTTAACCGAAATAGCCGGTGTTTCAGGGCATTCTGGTAGGTTGAACTTGTCTGAGGATAGAAACGTGTCATCTAAAACGTTAGGCCTATATTGGCTATGTAAATCTGATTCTCTCGAGTTTTCAATATCAGTCGATACCAGCAAACCAATCACAAAGCGCCACATTTTATCTGTGATTGGTCAAATATTTGACCCATTAGGTCTGGTAGGTCCTTGCATTATCGAGGCTAAAATTATCATCCAAAGTCTATGGACGGCTAAGTGTGACTGGGACGAGCAAGTACCAGTTAATATACATACCTCTTGGTTAATGTTCGTGAATAGTCTACCATGTTTAAATACCCTTAAAATACCCCGGTGGATTTCATGTGACAATTCAACTATAAATGAGATCCATGTGTTTACAGATGCATCTGAAAAGGCCTACGGTGCATGTATTTACATAAAGTCTAGTACTAAAGATGGATTGGTAACAGTACAGCTGTTGGTCTCTAAAAATCGTGTTGCACCAATCAAACCAACAACCATCCCCAGACTTGAGTTATGTGGGGCTTTATTAGGAGCAAGACTGTGTGTTAATGTACGGAATTCCTTCACCAAACCCGTTAGTAAATGTTACTTTTGGTGCGATTCGACAATAGTGTTAAGTTGGCTTTCCATGACACCAAATTTATTAAAACCTTTTGTTCGTAATCGCATTAATGAAATACAAGAATGCACTATAGGGCACACGTGGAGCTACGTGCCGTCGAAGGAAAATCCGGCGGATCTTGTTTCTCGCGGGCTGAAGGCTGACCTTATCAGCGAGTCTTCCTTATGGTGGTCAGGTCCTCAGTTTTTGTTAAATGATGAAATATATTGGCCAAAAATGCCCAATGAGAACTTGAAACAAGATCTACCTGAAGTTGTATCATCACACTTCACTGATCACATATCACATCATCAATCATACAACAATTTAACATCAAATCATTTGTCACATCATAATAATAATCATTTATTAATTAAATCACTTATTCACAAATATTCCAATTATAATCACTTACAGAGAGTCGTCGCTTATATACTAAGATTTATTTACAATTTAAAACATAAAAATGATAAATTCCTTGGTTCCCTTTCCTGTGAAGAACTTACAAATTCTACAAATTTTATTTTACGTCACGCTCAAATGGACATGTTTCCTAATGAGCATAATTTATTGCAATCAGGAAAGCCTTTACCAAAAAAAAATAGGCTTATTTCTTTGAGTCCCTTTACAGATTCGAATGGTCTCATACGCGTAGGGGGAGACTTGACAACTCGCCTTATGAATATAATGTCAAGCACCCCGTACTATTATGTGGTAAGCACCACATAACTAAAATAATATTTCAAAAATATCATCTCGACTGCTTACACGCTGGCCCTCAGCTGCTCTTGGCAAATATACGCCAAATGTATTGGCCTCTTGGTGGTAGGAATCTTTCTAAATATATTGTTAAAAAATGCGTCAAATGTTTTAAATATAAGTGTCAAACTGTGCAACCTACAATGGGTCAGTTACCCTCTTCAAGGACACATCTAGAACACCCATTTTTAAATTGTAGTGTGGATTATGCTGGGCCAGTGCTGATTGCTGATCGCAAAGGGCGAGGGTGTAGGCTTATAAAGGCGTACCTGTGCATTTTTGTTTGCCTTGCCGTGAAGGCTATCGAGCTTGTTACAGACCTCACGAAAGAAGCCTACATGGCTGCTTTGAATCGTTTCGTGGCTCGTCGTGGTAAACCCGAAAGCATCTTGTCCGATAATGGGACAAACTTCATAGGTACTTGCAATGAGCTACGTAAGTTTCTACAAGACTCGAATCTCGTGTCTGATGTTGCTCAACAAGACATCAAATTTTCTTTTGCGCCTCCATACTCCCCCCACTTTAACGGCATTGCTGAAGCCGCCGTAAAATCTACTAAACATCACCTAAAGAGACTTTTAGGCTTAACGCACTTCACATACGAGGAGATGGCCACGTGTTTGACTCAAATAGAGGCCGTCTTAAATTCCCGTCCTCTCACCCCTCTTTCCACTGATCCTCTAGATTTTTCCGTTCTTACTCCTGGACATTTCATAATTGGGCGACCACTAATATCTGTTCCGCATCCACAGGTTACTGATCTCAACATCGGGCGACTGGAGCGCTACCAAAGAGTAGAGCACATTAAGCAACATTTTTGGAACCGTTTTCAATTAGAATATGTTTCTCTGCTCCAGCAAAAAACTAAGTGGACAGCGTCAACAGGCCAACTTTCAGTGGGAGCACTGGTTCTCATCAAAGAGAAAGGCCAACCGCCCTTGGTGTGGCCACTGGGGCGTGTCAGCAAGGTCTTCCCTGGCTGCGACGGGACCACACGGGTAGTGGAGCTGAAGACGAAGAAAGGAACGGTGTTGCGGGCTTACAACAACGTCTGCCCACTTCCTCTCACTTGAATATTTCAACCCGGGGAGGATGTTCGGGCGTCTCCGACCACTCGGCGATCTTCGGCGGCCGTCGGGGACAGCGGAAGGTGGCGGGTGACGACGAGAGGTGCGGCGTGCGGGACGCGGGCCATCGAAGCACTTCGCTACCGATCACGGACGACGGCACGCGCGCGCACTCCTAACGTTTACCAACACCGACATATTTTTGTACTACCTTTTTCGGATTATACTTCTTTATTATACAGTCCACTACTTTCAATTAAGTCCTTAATTTAGGTCCCTAACAATATTTATGGACATGATTCTCTATCCTTTTTTTGCTAAGCGACAAGTCGTAAATTGTATCTCGTTCTGTCACCTGTTGTCACACTGACTCATACATAGACAAAATTTGACGCGTAGCTTGTCTGTACCATGCCGCCATATCGCTAAGCAACATCATCTGCATCGCGTTCTTTGTTTCAACCGCGTTATTTAGTCAGGGACGGATTTGGTAACAAAGACGATTTTTTTTGTAAAATATTTACCATTGAATTATCAAACAGAGCTTCAGTTTACTCTACGATTTTTTAAGAGCGTACCGACCATTTGCCTTTGTCTCTGTCTTTTTCTTTACGTGTAAAGAGTAAAGAAAATAACCACACTTTTACACTTTTTCAATGTTTTTCGTTGTTATTTTCTTCATATTGCTCTTAAATAAAAAACTAACGCGGACAAATGCTGGAGTTATCTATGAACTTTATTTTAGTAAATGAATCAAAAAATAAATTTACTTATTTATATAAAAAGTAGCAAAATAGAAGAAAAATATACTCGATAAGAGGTAACTTTGCGAATTTATTCTATCGAGTCAACTTTATCAAATCGTGTTTCCATCACGGATGATGTCTAGTATATATCCCCAATAATACCAATTTATTTTTCTACATTTTAATTTAATTGTTTACTACTTCAAATAAGCTTAATAGAAACATGTTTGTGTGCATAAAAAGCTCGGTACCCTCTTAAATCTTTTTGGTGACATTGTTCCAAAATACTGCAAAGTGCAGATTGTCAGTGTACACACATGTTTTTGTAATAAATTATAAAATGAATTATATTACCCTGTATCTGTGCGATGGATAACATGAACATAGGCATAAGTATACATAAATAGGCTACTCACATAACTTTTCATTCGGCAGGTAATAATTGATTGATTGACTTTATTGCTAAGTAATTTACACTTCTTATACCCAGAGAATATAAATTTTCGCGGATTTTCAGTAAGTACCTACATCGGTTGTTTCAGTATCGTTAGATAATACCGGCAACCGGCCCTAGTTCAGCCCTGTATTGGCAACATTCCCTATGTTTGCGTAATGGCTACGCAATTTTGAGCGAATGTTTGGTCTACTACTCTTTATACGTCTGTGGATTATATCCCTGATTCGAATTTTATAAGTTTTGCAACTTACCAATTCTCTTCAATAGTTTTACCTTACGGCCGAAAATGCAAATGGGTTCATCAATTAATCCTGGCTTCTGAACTTTTAAAATAAACGCACTATATTGAATTGAAGTGTTCTGCAATCCTATATTTTCCAATAAAGCTTCTCTTCAACTTTCTTCAAAAATCAATACAAAATCAATATCCATCGATGCAACTTTCCGTCCACCATCGATCTCTCTCTTTTTTTACATTGTTGCCAAAAGAAAGTTGTTACAAAAAAATATTATTAATTTAGTAATCGACTAAATCAGCCTGGTCGATATGAATGAACACAGAAACATAAACATTTTATAAATGGTAAATAATATAAATTCTTAACACTTGGGATGATGACATAAAACTAGTGATGCAACGAATACTACTTTTACGAATACGAATACGAATATCAAACCTACTATTCGGCGAATACGAATACGAATATCTCGCCATGGTAATAAAAGACTAATAGTCTAGTACTACATAGACGCAGCTATTACTAACATTTGTCTAAGTTACTTAGGACTTACTATCCTACCTTTTGTTCATACAAAAGAAATACAGACCATATAACTACTTATTTGGTAATTTATCGAAGTGTTTCCATATGTCACTTTGATCTCGTTTACGAGAAGACATTTTCTATTCAATTTCAACTCCTTTCACTTCGCAGCAACCTCAGAAAATAAATAAAACAATACTCTCTTGCTTGTACTTGTACTTTCGACTGACAAATGAAATGAAAGGAATGAATGAATCAATCAGTCCATGGTTCGTAATGATAGGAAAACTCCCGGGCCGCGACACTGTATAAACTATGGCCGGGGAGTCCCCCGACGCGTCGTCGTTGCGGTTAAGGCCCTAGCACACGTCGTAATTTTACTTGCCGACGACGCGCGTTTTCCAAGTCTGCCAGTAATTAGATTTGCGTACAAACATATTAATTTTTAAATATTCGTATTAGTATTCGTATTAGTATTCGCCGAATACGAATATTCGGTAAATGTCTACTATTCAGGGAATACGAATATTCGTATTCGTATTCGTTGCATCACTACATAAAACAAAAATTACGTTCCCATGACAACATCACGTTGTCATGGGAACAGTCATTACATGGTAGGCGGAGTGGGGGGTGTTAGGTTTTTTTCGTTACGGAATTTCTTAATTCGGTCGCCGCGCTCAAAGTCCGCGATAAAAGCTATGCAATAGCTTTAAAATGTTATTACATGTGATGCGACGTCGCGTAGTGTGTATGTATTATGGCCATTAGCTCATCCACTTTTCGTCAGTTATGTTTAAATCCCATGTATATGTATTATTGTCAACCAAAAGAGTTGGTACATACTCACATTATTTGGTGTCACAGCTCTCATCTCACACAGATACACTACTTTGGTGTATCTTGCTCCTATAAAGCTGTGGTATGATCCAGAGGCGTAAAGGCGTTTAGGCGAAGCTATTGCATAGACTGAGGCTAATATAAAAAGCGCATAATAATAATGGATACTACACCGATAGTCGTGACGGCCAATGGCATAATAGCCAAGAGCCTCGACCAACACCTGAGGAGGCTCTCGTTAGGCAGCTGGATCAAGGGCTTGATCCAGAAAGCGGTACTCCTCCAACACGGCGCGTATTGTTAGGAGGTTCCTCTCTCAGGAGCCCTGACCACCGGTAGCTTGGACCCTGTTCCCGATACCGGTGGGCTACTATTTTTTAAATTTTTAAATGTTTATTTATTTTTTTGTTTTCATATGAATATTTAAAAACCGGCCAAGTGCGTGTCGGACCACGCATAATGAAGGGTTCCGTAGTTGGGATGAATTTATCCCAAAAACAAACTTAACTTTGTAGTTGAAAAATATGTTCTCCCATACGGAATGTATGGGAAAACATGTTTTTGCAACTGCAAAGTTAAGTTGGTTGATTATTACTCGTTAACTTGTAGAGCCTACTTAGCTGTGATAGTTTTCCTTTTAATTTCGTTATATAAACTACTGTTGTGATTTTTTTCACGCACCGAAAACCAACCATTTAGCCGGCAGGGGACACACACTTGACTCTAACAAAAATTAGCATTTTAAAGCTTAATATTTCGCAAACGGATCCCTGAATCCAAAAAATGGTTTTCACAATCTTACAATGTATTTAAAGGACCTTTCTAATGATACCATTCACCACGGGTTAAAAAAGAAAAAAAAAACATCACCACTTTACGTGTATGAGAGGTAACCTAAAAAAAATTTTTTTTCATAATTTTGTTTTACCACTTTGTCGGCGTAATTAATATGTATACCTATGCCAAATTACAGTTTTCTAGTACTAAGGGTCTCAGAGCTAGACCGCGGACAGACAGACAGACAGACGGACATGACGAGACTATAAGGGTTCCTTGTTTACTACGGAACCCTAATAATGTAAATAATATGTTTAGAAACGAAATAAAGGAAATGGATACCTACTACAAATAATCAGAGTATTAAATTGGTTAGTTTCAATTGCAAGTCTGTTACAAGATCTGTGGAGGGGACAAAGGAGTTATAATAATCCTTAATCCTTCCTTCCTTAATAACCACCATTTTATAAATGCGAAAGTAAGTTTGTTTGTTACGCCTTCACGCTAAAACGGCTGAATTGATTTGGATGAAATTTGGCACATATATAGATGATGCCCTGGAAAAGAACATAGGATACTTTTTTTTTTCCCACGGGATCGAGACTTATGCGGGTGAAACCGCGGGGCGCAGCTAGTAATATAAATAATATTTTATTTTTATTTCGGAACAGAGCCCATAGTGTGTTAGTAACATAATACGTTATGTAAGACTGCACACGTTATTGCTCTGCAGGAGACGTGGCTTTTGCCTCACGATACTGCGTTTGTTGGAAGTATTGATTTGCAGAGCTTCGGTAACTTCCGCATCCGAGTGGCAGGAGAGGACATCTTTGATGATTATTAGCGGGTCTTTGTTCTTCAACCACTAAGTTACTCGCTTTCCTAATCCTATCCGTCACTCTGGTCATCTCCTCCCTGGTCTTGAACCCAATCACAATCTTTTGGTCCCCCGCTTTGCGCAGCCGTTCTAGCCTAGTGCCCTCGTTTCTGGCATCGACCGCCGTTCTGAGCTTCTCAATAACCTCTTCACCGGTGTCTTGATCATTCACAAATGATACAACTACCGAGTGAAGAGGCTCTTGGATGTGCTGCATCGGACCAGCGGCCATCTCCGCGAAAGTCGGACTCTGGCCTGCGACGTAGCGAGGGGCCTGCTGGAGATGCTCCGACAGAGCCTGGGTATGCTGTTGGCACTCTTGCAGTGCATGATTGTGCTCCTTGAGGCCTTCCATAAGGCTCTGCATCAGCTCCGTCGATTCACCCGCTGTCGGTGTGGTTAGGTTAGCTCAGGTTAGGTTAGCACTGGCGCTTCGGTCCACATTTTAGCGGGCTGTCGTCGCGCCTGCTGAAGACCGCGGGCGCGCTCTCGTGGCTGCTTCCCAACTTGGGGGGGCCTAGCGCGCGATGCCGGCAACTTTACGCCGGCATCTTGAGGAGTATGGCCCTCTACGGGGCTCTTATCTGGGAGGAATCGCTCCAAAGGAGAGAGAACGCCGCCGCCTTGCGGGCGCCCCAAAGGGCCATTGCTCAGCGGGTGGCGCGGGCCCACCGCACCGTGGGCTTTGCGGCAGCATGTGCTCTGGCCAGCACCCCTCCTTGGGAACTTGAGGCGTGGGTGCTTGTTTCGGATCGTACCTGCACCGGATCGGACGAGAGGAGACGCCGTCGTGCCACCACTGGCGCGGCGGAGGACGCGGCGCAGCACACCCTCGAGGTATGCCCGTCGTGGTCCGAGCCACGCTGTAGTCTCATCGCGGTGATCGGACCGGACCTCTCACTCCCCGGCTTGGTTAACGCCATGCTGAGGGATGAGAGGTCCTGGGCGGCAGTCGCCTCCTTCTGCGAACATGTCATGTCCCAGAAGGAGGCGGCGGAGCGCGTGCGGGAGGACGATCCTGACGCGGCGCCGCTCCGAAGGCGGAGGAGGGGTCGAAGAAGACGTCAGTTTGAAAGTCATCTCCGACTTCTCCCAGGTGGAGGCCAGCAGGCAACGGGTGCGGGGGCACCTTTGTCTGTATTGCACAGGCTTCCACCAGTGTCGGACGGGAATGGCCAGGTGTTCCCGACCATCTCCGTAGCCCCCCAGCCTGGGGGGCATGCGGGGCCCGCCAGCTAGGCGGGCATGCGCCGGGAGGGTTGTGGAAGTAAAGGCTGAGCTGGTTTCCCATAGCCCTCCCATCACGGCGATGTGGGAACACTGCTGAGTTTTAGTGGGTATACTGTCATTACCGACAGGAGTCCCACATACCCCGACTCGTCCCCCACGAGCGGGGATGCGTAATGCATTTCTCAGCAATAAAAAAAAAAAAGGTTAGGTTAGCACAGGCGGGCGAAATTCGCAGCACCGCGGCCGGGCTAGGCACGATTTGGGTACGGTGCCCGGTAGCGGCTGCAAACAAGGTCGCAGACGGCAGACGGTTGCTAGTGGGGTGGGTGTCTGCCAGGGTGAAACTCTTGCCAACAAGGACTATGCAGTGCTTCAGGTGCCTGGAAAAGGGGCATGTCCGGGCACAATGCACTGCAGAAGCAGACCGCAGTGACCTTTGTTATCGCTGCAGTCAACCCGGTCACAGGGCGGCCCAGTGCTCCGCGACACCAAACTGCAGTCTTTGCGCAGCTGCAGGGAAGCCTGCGGAGCACAGACTTGGCGGGAAAGCTTGCAAGGCTCCGAGAAAGGTTGGCAGGAGGACTGAGGCTGTTAGAGGACCTGCGCCTCTCCCACAGCCGCCTCAAGCAATTGACTCCCGACCCAGGGAAGGAGGAGATGCCAAGGAAATGGAATGCCAGTGATGGTACAATTCCATTTCCTCCAGCCGAATATCAACCACGCTGCCAGAGCTCAGGATCTTTTGCTCCAGAGCATGACGGAGTGGTCGATCCATGTGGCTGTGATCACTGAGCTGTATTTTGTCCCTCCCCGCTATAACTAGGCAGGGGACCTAGACGGTTTAGTGGCCATCATTGACGGGACTCTGGTCAGTCCCTCCCGAGGACACGGTTGGGTGGCCGCCCTCGCGGACGGAATTGTCACCATTGGAGCGTACTTCTCGCCCAACAGGAGTCTCGCTGACTTCGAGGGGTTCCTTGTCGAACTGGGTGCCGTCGTGGGCCGGTTCCACCCTCGCCCGGTGCTGTTGCTCGGGGATCTCAATGCCAAGTCTGCGGTGTGGAGATCCCCGGTCACCGACCCCAAGGGCGAGGTGTTGGAGGAGTGGGCGGTAACGACCGACTTGACCATCCTGAATCGGGGCTCAGTTTACACGTGCGTGCGGCAGCGGGGTGGGTCTATAGTGGACATCTCGTTCGCTAGCTCCGCTGTTGCGGGTCGTGTCCGCGACTGGCGACTTGCCGTAGAGGTGGAGACGTTGTCAGACCATCGATATATTCGTTTCGACGTCTCCACCCAGACTGCGGGTGGCGGCCGACCGTCGGCCCCGCAAATGGATGGTCGTATAAGCGACTCGACAGGGAGCTTCTCGAGGAAGCCGCTATCATCCAGGTCTGGGTCCGGGAGTCACTGACGAACGAACCCGTCGACGTCGAAGAAGAGGCGCAGTGGTTCCGCGGGGCGATGACACAAATCTGCGACGCGTCCATGCCCCGCGTCCGCACACAGCCCACAAGGCGCCAGTTGTACTGGTGGTCCGACGCAATCGAGCAGATGCGCGTGACCTGCGTGGAGGTTAGACGCCAGTACACCCAATACCGGAGGAGACGTCGTCGGGTTCCGGAAGAAGACCCCCCGCGCTGTATGAGGTGTACCGCGCGGCGAAGCAGACTCTATGGCTGGTCATCGGCGAGTCTAAGATTCGAGCCAGGGAAAAGATGTTGGCGACCCTAGACGGGGATCCGTGGGGGCGCCCTTATCGCGTGGTCTGAGGGAAACTTCGTGCCTGGGCGCCTCCACTCACGGAGAGCTTACAGCCGCAGTTGCTGGAGGATGTGGTCGCAGCCCTCTTCCCTGCTAGAGAAGAGCATATACCGCCGCCGATGGCTTTGCCCACAGCCGCAGAGTCGGAGGATGAGGAGGTCAACGTCCCTGAGGTGACACAGCCGGAGATGAGGGCAGCCGTAACGCGGCTCCGGGCAAAAACCGTTGCCCCGGGGCCCGATGGAGTTCCCGGCCGCGCGCTTGCCCTCGCTCTGAAAGAGCTAGAGCCCCAGCTGAGAGGACTCTACTCAGCTTGCCTTGAGCAGGGCCTGTTCCCTGCTCAGTGGAAGACAGGTCGTCTGGTCCTGCTCAGGAAGGTGGGACGCCCAGCAGACTCGCCGTCCGCATACCGGCCTATAGTGCTGCTAGACGAGGTGGGTAAGCTTTTTGAACGGATAATTGCAGCCCGCCTCGTCGGTCACTTATACAGAGAGGGGCCGGATCTGGACGACAGCCAGTTCGGCTTTCGGCATGGGCGCTCCACTGTTGACGCAATAATGCGGGTGAGAGTCCTGGCGGAGGAAGCGGTATCCCGGGGAGGGGTTATGTTGGCGGTGTCCTTGGACATCTCCAACGCATTCAATACCCTACCCTGGAGTTGTATTGGGGAGGCATTGGGATACCATAGGGTGCCCCGCTATCTCCGCCACATCGTTTGGGCTTATTTAGCGGAAAGGTGTGTCACCTACAGGGGACGCGACGGCGGGGGCCGGCGCGATATGTCGTGCGGTGTTCCACAGGGCTCGGTCGTGGGCCCGCTCCTGTGGAACATCGGTTACAACTGGGTGCTGAGGGGCGAGCTCCAACCGGGAGTGGACCTCACGTGTTATGCGGACGACACGCTGGTTACGGCCCGGGGGAGCTCGTATAGGGAAGCAGCGTTGCTGGCGACGGCTGCGGTCTCACAGGTGGTGGGTCGCATACGACGCCTTGGCCTGGAGGTGGCTCTCAATAAGTCGGAGGCCGTGGTCTTTCACGGCCCTCGGCGAGCGCCACCGCCGGGATCACACGTCGTGGTTGGGGGGATTCAAATTGCTGTCGAGCCCACCATGAAGTACCTGGGACTGGTGCTCGACAGCCGGTGGGACTTCGGCCCCCACTTTCGACAACTGACGCCCAAGTTGATGGGTGCCGCGGGTGCGTTGTCGACGCTGCTTCCCAATCTGGAGGGCTCGAGCACCGCCTGTAGGTGGTTATACTTGGGGATCGTGCGATCCATGGCCCTGTACGGAGCCCCGATGTGGGCTTCTGACCTGACGGCCGGCAGCATCGCAATACTGCGAAAACCGCAGAGGGCGATGGCCGTCAGGGCTATCAGGGGGTATCGCACGATCTCCTACGAGGCGGCTTGTGCACTGGCCGGATCCCCGCCCTGGGACCTAGAAGCGAGAGCCCTCGCTTCACTGCACCGGTGGCGCGAGGAGGCGCGAATACGGGGAGGTGGACCGGTGCAGCGTGAGATCGAGCTTCGTCGGTCTCAGCTCCGCGAGGTCCTGGTGACGGAATGGCGGGACAGGCTTCTGCGCCCTACCGCCGGCCTCGCTACCGTCGACGTGATCCGACCAGTGCTCGACGAATGGCTCGGGAGGAGGCACGGTTCCCTGTCGTTTCGGGCGACGCAGGTGCTCTCGGGGCATGGCTGCTTCGGGAAGTACCTGTGTCGCATAAACAGGGAGCCGGACGCTCGGTGCCATCACTGCACCCACTGTCGGGAGGACACGGTGCAGAGTATACCGCATGAGAGGAGCCGCGCCGTGCCCTCGTATCTGAGTCGGAGCCGACCTGGCGCTGCCGGCTGTCGCTCGTTCGCTGGTCGGGAGCGCCGAGTCGTGGGATGCGGTGATCTCCTTCTGTGAAATCGTAGTTTCGCAGAAGGAGGCTGAGTAAACAGATCCGGAGGGACGGCGGACTCGGGGACGTCTGCCGCCCCCCATCCAGCAGGACCCGAGGTGGCAGTGCGTAGTGTTCCACGCGCGCCCCTATTTGACGTCGCGGGGGAGTCTCACGATCCCCGATCCAAGTGTGGGAAGGGAACACCGGGGTGGTTTTTAGTCAGTAGGAGTCTGACAGACCCCTTCGTTTGCCCTAGGGTGGAGGACATCCATGAGGATTTTCCACACCGGAACAAAAAAAAAAAGGTTAGGTTAGCTCAGGTTAGGTTTTTTTTTTGCCAGGAGTCCTCTGACATGATGAAAGCCCTTGTTTTGCTTGGAGAGTTGTTAATTTAAATTTATTTAAAAATTTCAACACGTAGTTATGGAGAGTTTTCCTCCACTAGACAGCCAACAATAATATCATTTTTCCTATTTATTCTATGCTATGTTTATACTACTTATATCATTATATCTAAACTTATTATCACAATTTTTTTTTTTCCGTTTTTGTTTATTATGATACTTTAAGTATCTACTTATTATATATTAAGTATCATATATTTTCTTAAGCTGTTTTATTTCTATTTATGACAAATTTACCTATTTTACTACAGTAATTTAAAAATACTTTTCTATTCTTCCCTTCCATTAAATTTGCTAGATTTTGGGCAACCAATGCAACGGCGAGTTGCTGCTCTATTTCATATCGCATTTTTGCGGTGATTGGGCACTCGAGCAATATGTGCAACACGGTTTCTTCCACGTCAGGCTCACAGACGCACGATGGATTCTCTTTACACTTGAAGCGTTTCAGGTATGCAGAGAACCCACCGTACGCTACCACCGCGTCAGGGAAGAAATGTTTAGTGCCCGAAGCCGTGTCACCTGACTTATATCTCCCGTTCCATTCGTCAAGCGTCTCCGACTGGATTCTTCGCTTGACGAATGATACGGGACACAGATCGTAGTCCGGCCTCTTCTTCGACCCCAGGGCGGCTTCTTTCGCGAGCTGGTCGGCTCTCTCGTTTCCCTCCAAACCAGCGTGGGCCTTGATCCAGAACAAGGAGACACTCTTGTTCTGGAGCTTACAGCGTCGTATGGTGTCTCTGGTTTCCACGGCCAAGGGGTGGGGGGAACTTACGTTGATCACCGACTGAAGGGCCGCCATAGAGTCGCTGAAGATGCCGAACGTGGTTTCACTGCGCTTGTGCACTTCCCTTACCGCTCTTTGTATAGCCAGGAGTTCAGCCTGATAGACGGTGCAGTAGGACGGCAAGGCGAGCTTGAGGGCCTTTGTTTCGGTGGTGCTATTCCACAAAGATAGCGCCGCTCCGACTTTGCCCTCAATCTTGCTGCCGTCGGTGAAGACACGCACGTCGAAATCACTATGGTTTTTATATTGTTCCTCGTCTACCAGGCTTCCAAACTCCAGACTGATTTGCTCCGCGGGGTGTGGGGCCTCTATCGCTGGGGCCATCCATTCAACCTCTCTGTCTCCCAGTATGTGCTGGGGCACTCCCAGGTTCAGTTGAAAACCAGCGTCAGGCACTAGTTGTCTGGCATTTATGCTGAACTGGGCCTATTTGTCGCAGCCGTGAGGCACATAATACTGTTTTAAACTTTCTTTGCTTTTTCCTGTTTTTTTTTGTTTTTGAAAACTGTGTGCCTTAACCTGTGTCAAATAAATTTATTTTCTTTCTTTCTTTTTCTTTCTTTCTCCCCTCTTGGCTCCGTAGAGCGCAGCCGCTTCCCGGAGACGGAGGTCGAGTGGGAGTATCCCAGCCAGAACCAGTGCCGAGTTCAGAGAGACTGTGCGGTAGGCTCTACACAGTTTCTGGGCAAATCCTCTTTGGATGATGTTGAGCTGTTTCTTGACCCTCAACTTATTGGCGGCTGGTGCCCATGCGCTTGCGGCGTACAGCACAGACGGCTCTACTGCTGCGGTGTATATAGCCCTTATCACCTCTGGATTCAGACCCCAACTGACCCGGGCTGCCCTGGCCAGCTGTTTGTACATAGCTATCGCCTTCTTACAGACGACAGCTATGTGGTTGTTGAAGGTGAGTTTGGCATCTATGACGAGCCCTAATATTTTAACATCTTGGGACATTCCAATGTCGATCCCCCCCATGCTCAGGCGTGGCGTGTCATACTTCAGCCTCCGCGTTAGCACCATCGCACAGGTTTTGTGCGGCGCGAATTTCAGCCGATTTCTGACACCCCACGCACGAACATGTTCAAGAGCGACATTGGCTTGTACCTCAATTTCTTGTGCCGTATCGCCGTCAAACAACAACACCACATCGTCGACAAACGCCTGGCAGTAGTCGCCTCTGCTCTCCAGCTGTTTCAGGAGCGGGTCGAGCAGCAAATTCCAAAAAATGGGCCCCCCAATGGATCCCTGGACGCATCCTTTGCTGGTCTGTCTCTTGCTCTCCTCCCCGGCGTACCTCACGGTGACCACCCTGTCACTGAGGTAGCTGCTGACTACCCGTCTCAAATTTACAGGACACTTTTCCTCAGCCAATCGTACCTTAATAGCGGGCCACCACGCACTGTCGAAAGCTCCCTCGATATCCAGCGACAAAAGCGTGATGATCCTCTTCTGTGCCAGCTTTGCGCGGATGTATTGCACGAGGGTATAGAGAGAGTCTTCCGTGCTTTTTTGGGGCATAAAGCCGTATTGGCGAGTACTAATCCTAGGTAGCAAATAGAATTTGAGACGAGCAACCAGCATCTTTTCGTACACTTTCCCAAGGACAGGCAAAAGCCCAATCGGCCTGTACGATTTTGGTACAGTGTACGAATCCTTGCCCGGCTTTCTGAGCACAACCACCGTAGCTTCCTTCCAGATCTTCGAGAAGTGGTGGTGCGTCAGGCATTTGTTCAGTAGTGCCAAGAAGTAGTCAGGGTCACAATTTATGGCCTGAGAGCAAATGTCGGCTGTGAAGCCGTCGGCTCCTGGGGCCTTTTTAGGGTTGAACGACATCACAGATCTGCTAAGCTCGCTTTGGGTAAACGGTGGGTCATGTCGTTCATCATGACTCCATGCATTTACCATATCTGCCAGTTGTCGGGTTTGGCGATGATCCATGTTGTCTTCTTCCTCTCGGTCCTCGGGATAGAAAGTCTCGGCCAACAGCCTCACTGAGCCTTTCGCGTCCAGTGTCTCTCCTTCCCTCTGCAGTGGCAGATCTTCCTCTCTCTTCGCTATCCTTCCCATTACTCTATATATCCCTTCCCAGACTCCCTCTCTGTCCTGTTTCCCACAGAAGTCCTTCCAGCTCTCCGTTTGGGCTTTCGCTGCTGCCGCCTCATACTCTTCTTTTGCTTCCAGGTACAGGTGAACAATCATCGCTCTTCGGACCGGCGCTGCGTTCCTGACTCTCACTTTCTTGGTGGCGACCAACCTCTTCATCTCCGCGAGTTCCTCAGACCACCACGGCATGGTAAGTGTTTCTGTGTTCTTTTTGTGTGGTATTGTGTCTCTACATGTGTCGGTAATAGCTTGAGAGTATGTGTTTATTTTTAATTCTAATTGATCTGTGGTGTGTATGTTTGACAAATCCACTAGGGTTAAAAAAAAACAGCATAATTTGAGACAGTTTCTCATGAAACTGCCTCCAGTTAGCTTTCCGTGTGTTATATACCCTAGTGGTCCGTTCTATTGCAATTCCTTTTGATTTTTGTAGATGAATATTAAACGCCATGCCGTTGTGGTCGTAACTCTTGAGACCCTCCTCGATCCGCCAGCCGTCCACCAGGTCGAGCATGTCCGCCGAACAGGCTGTCACGTCCACGTGGCTACAGTACCTCACCCCACCCCTCACAGTGTCAAAAGTCAGGATGTCCCCGGTGTTGAGGATCTGTAGCCCTACTTCCCCTAGTACTCCACACATTTGCTCGCCTCTTGCATCTTCGTTGCTGCTACCCCACCAATAATAAAAATAAAATAACATAACATCACGCCTTGTTTCCTCAAAGGGTTAGGCAGAGGTGTACCTGTAGTAGGTACACCCACATTTCGCCAGTTATGTTTAAGTCCCATGTAATCGGGGGCGAGCCTATTGCCATCAATAGGGCACAAATCCAAACTCCAGGCTGATACTGAGAAATTCCTAATAGAAAAACCCAATATCACTTTTGCCTGACCTGGGAATCGAACCCATCATACTCCGTAGCATTATTTAATATTCCACAATATTTTTTTTACAGATAAGGGTATACTTCCTGAAGAAGCCAAAGAGACTGCAGACATCCTGTTGTTCTTCGACAAGCTGTTTGATTCCCTAAACGGAAGCTTTGGACAAAAAAAAAAAACATGGGAAGCCTCTTCTAGGACCTGCAACGCCTACTTCTAATCATCACAAAACATGGAAGGAGTGTAAACTTATGATGAAAGACATGAAATTTATTAATCCTAGAACATCAAACAATGAACATGTTCCCACATTGACCAATTGGGCATGGACACTAGAGGGAATTAAATTATTATAAAAAAAAATGCAAACAAAATATTGTATAACATCAGTTTGGTTGCGACATCTTAATCAAGACCCGATAGAAAACCCTACACCAGAACGATTTGAAGCAGCATTCACGACGTTAAAAGCAACTACATGATCTTAAGTGCATAATAAGGTAGCGGGTTATACAATTTTGTTTAAATCCGTTTCTTTTCTAATTAAAATGGTCTCACAGTTAACATCTCTGCGCACATGAATTTTACCATGTTTCACCCATACAAATTCATAGCGTTTCTCTTTAGCGATGGTTTTCGTTTTATTCAAAAGCTTTTTGGATTCAACGCTTAGATGGTCATTGATGTAGACACTTTGAGGTGCTCCTTGGAAACCAATATCAGAGGCGGACAGATCCTTGTCGGCACGCGCAGCCACAATAAAATCCTCCTTTATATACCTATTAAGAAAGCTCACTATCACTAATTTCTCCTTGGAGTTATACATAGGCACCCTTGAGATATAGTTAATCTGGGCCTTAGGAAAGCTGTAGTTGATTTTGCGGCCGATGGCGTCAACGACTGAGAATAAATTCTCATCCTTTTTTATGGGGACTCCCTTTATCTCCACATTATTTAGCCGAGATCGCTGATCGTGTGAGGAAAGCTCAAACTTTGTTGAAGCTAACTCTGCTTGCAGTGAAGAAATTGTATTCTGAAGCTTCTCGAACTCTGAGGCTTTTGTTTCAAGGTTAACAAGTCTAGTGTCGAATTCATCCAGCCTTCCACTAGACGATTCATAGTTTTTCTTGAGCTCGGTCAACTCATCTTTAATGGATTTAATGTCGTTGACTAAAGTTGGTAAATCCAGCAGCTGTTGCTTCAATTCTCGAATCTCATTCAGCACTGTGTCCAATGAAGCTGCAGGTTGAGGGGAAAGTAACGCTGGCGACGGCAGTCTACATGCAGGGCATTTCCACTGTGCTCTTCGGTCAGCACCCAATTTCCTCCAACTTCCCTCAGATATATTGGCACAAGAAAAATCCAGGAATTTCTTGCAGCTCGAACACTGAACTCCGTCGTTAAATTGGTCATTGCAAATTGGACACGTCTTCATCACGAACAGAAAAATTGAACGAGACAAAACTTTTTAAAATCACGAAAATATTGACGATAATAATTAGTTGAGCGTAATGCGTACTGCGCTAATGAGTGCTCACACGGTACTAACTATTGTAAAGATATTAATAATATATTAATAAATAAGAGAGTGTTTGATGATGATACGGATTCGTATAAAGTTAAAGCTAAAAAACTAAATAAGAAAGGTTTCAAAAGAAAGAAATAAATAGTTACGTCGAAGATTACCTAACATTGTTTTATTGTGTAATAATGTGAATTACTTTTCGCTTATGTACATAACTGCAAGCGAATATGTAATTCACATTCTAAAATACCCTAAAACTTTCAAATAAGCTGTAAGTAGTTGGACGTATGTATGTAGTAGTATGTATGTATGTAGTAGTATGTACGTATGTAGCTATACGTACGATTGTGTTGGCATTAGTTAAAAAACTCGTGTCTAGAGGACGACACTTGACGTTTCCCATTTTGATAGCTGAGATCTATAGAGGTCTACCTCTATTCCAATATATAAATAAAAAAATAAAGTTTAGTAAAAAACTGTAACCCGACTACGGGAAAATAAAAATGATCTAAAAAGTACGAAACAAGCAAATATTTCAGAAAGAAATCAAGACATAGGTACAAAAATGGTCAAGGTAAAGCCGTGGTCGCATGCCTGCATACCATTTTGGTGTCAGGAACCCCTACAAAATTATAATGGCATGCGACGACGGCTTTACCTTGACCATTTTTGTACCTATGTCTTGATTTCTTTCTGAAATATTTGCTTGTTTCGTACTTTTTAGATCATTTTTATTTTCCCGTAGTCGGGTTACAGTTTTTTACTAAACTTTATTTTTTTATTTTATACTTTTCCGTTTTTACACTTGATAAACGTAAATAAGAGTAATACAATAGTGCAGTAATTAACCTATTTTAAATTCCAATAGCAGTGCATAGTGCTTTGGACGAAACCATAGAGCGATTTATTTCGACGCCAACACCATATATCGATATCGATCTTCGAAGAAATCCAAAGTATAAATATTTCGTTGTACTTGTTTTTCTTCATAAGAGTGGAATTACAAATCGTTACTATTTATTAAGATTTGATTAACTGCACGTTGGTAACATCTTGCGATACTACGTAGCAAAGTCTCACTTTTGCTTGTTTTTAACGATTTAAACATATTTATTTACTTTGAAAATATAATATTATGTACATATTTGTAATGTGCTCATCAAGACCTTTCTTTTGATACCAAACATGTTATGATCATGACATTTTAATTTTTTTCGAGGTTAGAAATTTACGTGTAAAGTCCACCAAATTAAATTTAGGGAAAAATTATATAGCCTATGTCACCCGGACTATTATTACGAATCTATTGATACCTCATTCATCAAAATCGGTTTAGTAGTTTAGGCGCTACGGTGGAACACACGTAAAAACAAACATACATACATACATACATACAAACATACATACATACAAACATACATACATAGACTGCTAAAATCATAACCCTTCCTTTTGGCTTTGCCGTAGTCGGGTAAAAAGTACTCTGTGCTTCCACTACTCGCACACAAATTCACAATACTACACCAACGACAATATCTATGTATGCTCTGCAGTAATTTCCAAGCAATGATGGCTTTTATTTCCGGAAATAAAACAATTAATCACGGAGCAGTAAAATAAATAATTTCGCTCAGGTTAGGTTCGCTCCCCCACCGAGGGTGTCTCCACGTTGTCGTCGTGGTGGGGCTTGTGTGTCTCAATGATCTTGGGGCTCTGCCGGTAGAGTTACTCATGCCGGAAAGGTCCAAGTGAGAGACCAGACCAAGAGAGATACCGGGACGGAGTCGCTCCTGATCGATCGACGATAGTCGATCGACAGAAGACGTGACCAAGCCGCTGCGGTGTAGGCGCACCAAAGCGGCGCGTGTTTTTCTCCTTGAGGAGAAAACTTTCGGCGGGTTCGCTGAGTCGGGTTGACTGGACAGCGAACGGAGGCATGTCTAATGCCGCCGCCGGGGGCTTGGCTTAATTGCCTGGCCCAGAGGAAGGCTACCTCTAAGATAAAAAACCACCCAATCCTAAGCTTTGAAGCGCGGTGAGAGGATGAATGGCTGGAGGGAGTCCAGTCGTGAGCGCTTCCCCTGTAGAGCACCTGCCGCACTCTGCAGTATGTAGGCTTACCGGGCATCTAGGCTCTGCCCGGTGGACATTTTTGACCTATATCTACTCGTGGGATTCACATGGATAAAATAAATAAAAATAATAAAATAAAATCGAAGGAGTTGCCGACCGTGTTGGTCGAGCAGATGGGTGTGGGTGCGCTGTCAGATTCTGACACCGCATCTGATAGGATGAGTGTGGCGAGCGTGGCGAGCGTAAGCTCAAAGCGCTCACCAACTGAAGAAGCGATGGCTGGGCGTCATTCCAAATTTTGGAATAAACGCTCACGTAAAGAGGAGAAACGCGCTGGGTTGACAGGTCTCTCTTCTAGCGAGGAGAACCTACCGCCCGCTAAAGTGTCGACAGGCAGGAGAGGGCGAGGTCGCGCAGTTGGTGGAGCGTCAGCTCCGTCGACGTCGCGCGATCCTCAAGGGCGCTTCCTCAAGCGCCCCGACACGCCAGCACCCAGCGGAGGAAGCGATTCGGGGACCAAGCAAGTGGAGGGCGTTTCTACCCAAAACTCGATTTCCTTGGTCAGCACCAAGGGGGAGGTCAACTCTGCTAGGAGAGAGGAGAGACGGGCAGTGGCTCTTGACGAGGTGGCTGAAATGGCCAGTCAGGCCAGAGAGCGCCGGTCTACTCGCTTGACCGCCGCCGAGGATTTGTCGGCGGTAGCCCTAAACCGCCAAGTAATGGACAGCGTGGACGTGGTTCTGAAGGTTGCCACCAAGTCTGGCAACTTGAAGGGCACGTTCACGCGAGCTCTAAAAGAGGCGGCGGATGGGATCAAGGAGGCGGTGGAAGTCCTCCTTAATCGCTCGACCTCGGAGGAGACGGCAAAGTTGTGGGAGGAGAACAGCCGTCTCCGATCCGAGCTGGAGGACCTCAAGCGGGAGTTTGCCGCTCAGAGAAATGACTGGCAGCAACAGGCAGCTCCCGCATTAACCGGCCCCCGTCCTGCCGCGCCTTCATTGGCCCCTGCACCTGCTCCACCACCTACACTTGCCCTGTCGGACCACGAAATTCAGAGAGTGGCCCGAATATGCATGCAGCAGTGTGGGGGCATGGTGAGTGCCCGACTGGAGGCCATGGAGATGCGCCTCCTCCCGGCTGAAATCCTCCGGCCGCCGCTTGCGGCAGATAGGCGGAGGAAAGAGGAGTCCGCCAAGACTAAACCCGTGCAGGTGGCCGAAAAACCTGCGGAGAGGGCCAAAAAGTCCACGGAGGGGCTCAAGAAGCCCGCGGCGAGTACGTCCGTTCCCCCTTCCCACTCAACTGCGGTACCAGCGACCACGCCTCCCACCCAAGAGGCCTGGACGACGGTAGTAAAAAGGAGCCGCAAGAAGAAGTCGACGCTACCGGCACCACTGGCACCCGCCAAGGTCCCGGCTTCAAAAGAGGGCACGAGGCCACCCAAAACCAGGACCCCACGCTCTGAGGCTGTAGTTATTACATTGCAGCCCGAAGCCGCAGACAGGAGTGTGACATATAAGTCGGTCCTGGCGCAAATAAAGGAGAAGCTGAAGTTCAGCGAATTTGCCACCCCGGCTGGCTTTGTTTTTAAAACGGCAGCCACGGGTGCCAAGGTGTTTGAGGTTTCTGGTGCTGCAAGGCAGGAGAGGGCGGACGTTCTGGCCGCCAAGATACGAGAAGTCCTCAAACCAGAGGATGCTCGGGTGTCCAGGCCCACTAAAATGGCTGAGTTACGCATAGACGGACTGGACGACTCCGCAACCCCGGAGGAAGTAGTGGCGTCCATTGCTCGAAGCGGCGAATGTCCGCCCGAGAGCGTACAGGCGGGCGAAATTCGCTGCAGCGCGGCCGGGCTAGGCACGATTTGGGTACGGTGCCCGGTAGCGGCTGCAAACAAGGTCGCAGACGGCAGACGGCTGCTAGTGGGGTGGGTGTCTGCCAGGGTGAAACTCCTGCCAACAAGGACTATGCAGTGCTTCAGGTGCTTGGAAAAGGGGCATGTCCGGGCACAATGCACTGAAGAAGCAGACCGCAGTGACCTTTGTTATCGCTGCAGTCAACCCGGTCACAGGGCGGCCCAGTGCTCCGCGACACCAAACTGCAGTCTTTGCGCAGCTGCAGGGAAGCCTGCGGAGCACAGACTTGGCGGGAAAGCTTGCAAGGCTCCAAGAAAGGTTGGCAAGAGGACTGGGGCTGTTAGAGGACCTACGCCTCTCTCACAGCCGCCTCAAGCAACTGACTCCCGACCCAGGGAAGGAGGAGATGCCAAGGAAATGGAATGCCAGTGATGGCACAATTCCATTTCCTTCAGGCGAATATCAACCACGCTGCCAGAGCTCAGGATCTTTTGCTCCAGAGCATGGCGGAGTGGTCGATCCATGTGGCTGTGGTCACTGAGCCGTATTTTGTCCCTCCCCGCGATAACTGGGCAGGGGACCTAGACGGTTTAGTGGCCATCATTGGCGGGACTCTGGCCAGTCCCTCCCGAGGACACGGTTGGGTGGCCGCCCTCGCGGACGGAATTGTCACCATTGGGGCGTACTTCTCGCCCAACAGGAGTCTCGCTGACTTCGAGGGGTTCCTTGTCGAACTGGGTGCCGTCGTGGGCCGGTTCCAACCTCGCCCGGTGCTGTTGCTCGGGGATCTCAATGCAAAGTCTGCGGCGTGGGGATCCCCGGTCACCGACCCCAAGTGCGAGGTGTTGGAGGAGTGGGCGGTCACGACCGACTTGACCATCCTGAATCGGGGCTCAGTTTACACGTGCGTGCGGCAGCGGGGTGGGTCTATAGTGGACGTCTCGTTCGCTAGCTCCGCTGTTGCGGGTCGTGTCCGCGACTGGCGAGTTGCCGTAGAGGTGGAGACGTTGTCAGACCATCGATATATTCGTTTCGACGTCTCCACCCAGACTGCGGGTGGCGGCCGACCGTCGGCCCCGCAAATGGATGGTCCTCGCTGGTCGTATAAGCGACTCGACAGGGAGCTTCTCGAGGAAGCCGCTATCATCCAGGCCTGGGTCCGGGAGTCACCGACGAACGAACCCGTCGACGTTGAAGAAGAGGCGCAGTGGTTCCGCGGGGCGATGACACAAATCTGCGACACGTCCATGCCCCGCGTCCGCACACAGCCCACAAGGCGCCAGTTGTACTGGTGGTCCGACGCAATCGAGCAGATGCGCGTGACCTGCGTGGAGGTTAGACGCCAGTACACCCGATACCGGAGGAGACGTCGTCGGGTTCCGGAAGAAGAAGCCGCGTTGTATGAGGTGTACCGCGCGGCGAAGCAGACTCTATGGCTGGCCATCGGCGAGTCTAAGACTCGAGCCAGGGAAGAGATGTTGGCGACCCTAGACGGGGATCCGTGGGGGCGCCCTTATCGCGTGGTCCGAGGGAAACTTCGTGCCTGGGCGCCTCCACTCACGGAGAGCTTACAGCCGCAGTTGCTGGAGGATGTGGTCGCAGCCCTGTTCCCTGCTAGAGAAGAGCATATACCGCCGCCGATGGCTTTGCCCACAGCCGCAGAGTCGGAGGATGACGAGGTCAACGTCCCTGAGGTGACACAGCCGGAGATGAGGGCAGCCGTAACGCGGCTCCGGGCAAAAACCGTTGCCCCGGGGCCCGATGGAGTTCCCGGCCGCGCGCTCGCCCTCGCTCTGAAAGAGCTAGAGCCCCAGCTGAGAGGACTCTACTCAGCTTGCCTTGAGCAGGGCCTGTTCCCTGCTCAGTGGAAGACAGGTCGTCTGGTCCTGCTCAGGAAGGTGGGACGCCCAGCAGACTCGCCGTCCGCATACCGGCCTATAGTGCTGCTAGACGAGGTGGGTAAGCTTTTTGAACGGATAATTGCAGCCCGCCTCGTCGGTCACTTATACAGAGAGGGGCCGGATCTGGACGACAGTCAGTTCGGCTTTCGGCATGGGCGCTCCACTGTTGACGCAATAATGCGGGTGAGAGTCCTGGCGGAGGAAGCGGTATCCCGGGGAGGGGTTATGTTAGCGGTGTCCTTGGACATCTCCAACGCATTCAATACCCTACCCTGGAGTTGTATTCGGGAGGCATTGCGATACCATAGGGTGCCCCGCTATCTCCGCCACATCGTTGGGGCTTATTTGGCGGAAAGGTGTGTCACCTACAGGGGACGCGACGGCGAGGGCCGGCGCGATATGTCGTGCGGTGTTCCACAGGGCTCGGTCGTGGGCCCGCTCCTGTGGAACATCGGTTACGATTGGGTGCTGAGGGGCGAGCTCCAACCGGGAGTGGACCTGACGTGTTATGCGGACGACACGCTGGTTACGGCCCGGGGGAGCTCGTATAGGGAAGCAGCGTTGCTGGTGACGGCTGCGGTCTCACAGGTGGTGGGTCGCATACGACGCCTGGGCCTGGAGGTGGCTCTCAATAAGTCGGAGGCCGTGGTCTTTCACGGCCCTCGGCGAGCGCCACCGCCGGGATCAAGCGTCGTGGTTGGAGGGGTCCAAATTGCTGTCGAGTCTACCATGAAGTACTTGGGACTGGTGCTCGACAGCCGGTGGGACTTCGGCCCCCACTTTCGACAACTGACGCCTAAGTTGATGGGTGCCGCGGGTGCGTTGTCGACGCTGCTTCCCAATCTGGGAGGCCCGAGCACCGCCTGTAGGCGGTTATACTTGGGGATCGTGCGATCCATGGCCCTGTACGGAGCCCCGGTGTGGGCTTCTGACCTGACGGCCGGCAGCATCGCAATACTGCGAAAACCGCAGAGGGCGATGGCCGTCAGGGCTATCAGGGGGTATCGCACGATCTCCTACGAGGCGGCTTGTGCACTGGCCGGATCCCCGCCCTGGGACCTAGAAGCGAGAGCCCTCGCTTCACTGCACCGGTGGCGCGAGGAGGCGCGAATACGGGGAGGTGGACCGGTGCAGCGTGAGATCGAGCTTCGTCGGTCTCAGCTCCGTGAGGTCCTGGTGACGGAATGGCGGGACAGGCTTCTGCGCCCTACCGCCGGCCTTGCTACCGTCGACGCGATACGACCAGTGCTCGACGAATGGCTCGGGAGGAGGCACGGTTCCCTGTCGTTTCGGGCGACGCAGGTGCTCTCGGGGCATGGCTGCTTCGGGAAGTACCTGTGTCGCATAAACAGGGAGCCGGACGCTCGGTGCCATCACTGCACCCACTGTCGGGAGGACACGGTGCAGCATACACTAGCAGAGTGTACCGCATGGGAGGAGCCGCGCCGTGCCCTCGTATCTGAAGTCGGAGCCGACCTGGCGCTGCCGGCTGTCGCTCGTTCGATGGTCGGGAGCGCCGAGTCGTGGGATGCGGTGATCTCCTTCTGTGAAACCGTAGTTTCGCAGAAGGAGGCTGCGGAAAGGGAGAGGGAGATTGAGACCACTCTCCTGATCCGTAGCAGGCGGACTGGGCGTCGGCGGAGGGCGGACAACGCCCTCTTCCAGCCCCCATAAACAGATCTGGAGGGACGGCGGACTCGGGGACGTCCGCCGCCCCCAATCCAGCAGGACCCGAGGTGGCAGTGCGTTGTGTTCCACGCGCGCCCCTATTTGACGTCGCGGGGGGAGTCTCACCTCACTCCCCCCGCGGGTATGAAGTGGCCTGCAAAAGCGGGCCGGCACCAGTCGGGGATCATGGAAGGCGCACTAGATCTCATGATCCCCGGTCCAAGTGTGGGAAGGGAACACCGGGGTGGTTTTTAGTCAGTAGGAGTCTGACAGACCCCTTCGTCTGCCCCAGGGCGGAGGACATCCATGAGGATTTTCCACCCCGGAACAAAAAAAAAAAAAAAAAAGGTTAGGTTAGGTTAGGTTAGGTTAGGTTAGGTTTTTTTTTTTTTTTTTTTTTTTTTCGTCAGGAGTGGGAAATCCTCATGGACGCCCAGACTGCCTCACAGATGAGCCAGCCTGGGCAGTGCCGGACTCTTACCGGCTAAAACCACACTCCTGCCTTACAATATTTTACCACAGACTTTGCGTCCGTGCCTTTTTTTACTACTTTACGTTTTGCCTCATGAGCTCCACGTACAAGTGGTGACTCCAGAGTACAACATTCACATGCTTATTTATAAATTCTTATCAACTAGTGTGAGTCCATCACATATAATATATATATATATTTTTTTTTTTTTTTTTTTTTTTTTTTTTTTTTCCTATTCTGCCTTACGTTTTTCCACCTTAAAAACTTTCCCTTGGTGCCCACCTGGCATCCCTAACCCGACGTATGTATTGAGTCCGCTCCACTCGACACCATTTTAGGGGATGGAGTGGTCCAACACACACGCCACCATCAAAGTGATGCCAGTCGTGCACCACCAACTTGTCTCATTCATAATTACATAATACAATTTTTACATACATGGTTAATCAACTGCGGGTTTCCCACCGCAAATCCGAAAACTGCGGCCAGGCATTTTTTGTTTCTTTCTTTTTTTTTTTTTTTTTTTTTTTTTTTTTTTTTTTTTTTTTTTTTTTTTTTTTGTATCATCTTTCAGAGCTGTCGTCCAGTCCACTGGGACCCATTGCGTCAAAAGCACCGTCAGTTATTGCTGTGGAAGGCGTATCAGTGCGTCAACGACTTCCATGTCCCGATGCCGCATGGCCATCTTTAGGTTACTATTGACAATGTCCATGGTAGACGCTTCCAGTGCTCGCCTCACAAAACGTCCAATGATGTCGTCGGCGTTGTCGGCGTAGTACGTACAGCTGGCTGTGTGTCTGGATACGGCCACTACCGCATGGGGGACGCTGCTGTGAATCCTGGTGTTATAGGACCTTGCCTTAATGATTATTGTGGACTCGCTGGTGAGACCCTGAGCTTCGTGTATCGTCAACACGCTCGACCCAGTACCCACTCCATATCCTTGGTCAATGAGGGTCTTTTTATCATCCTGTGTGTGGACCAAGAAAAGTGTGTTGGGGAGGGTTCTGGGTATATTGGCGCCCGTGAACTTCTTCAGCTGCAGGGAGTGGATTTGGTTCCTTGACGAGTAGATGCCGGGATAAACTTCTCCGAGGGCGTACGCGACATCCATCGGGTTCCGGTGCGTACAGGACAACTCTTGGCAGATGGTCGCCACAGAGTTCGGACGGGCGTAAGAAAGGGGAAATAGGTTTTCCCTGTCCAGATAGGGCAGTTGGTTGATGTCGCCGATGAGAACCACCTCACTAGCACCTGACAACCGCACCAGCATCACTATAGCCCCAAAATGGTTCATTAGAGCCTCGTCCACAAGAATGCGCTGACATTTGTGAGGCCCTGTGAACCCATTCGATAGTGTTGAGGCCATAGTACGCACCTTGGTTCTGTTGTCTTTACCAATTTGAGGCGCTAGCTTCTGCCGCAGATCTTTTGCGGCTTCGGTTGTAGTGGTTACGATGACATCGTTTTCCCTATTAAAGTTTTTAATAACCCATGTCGTCTTGCCGCATCCCGGAACGCCATTTACCCAATTTATTTTTGGCAATGCCCAGCTACTGCTTCGACCTATGGTCCTCGAGATTGCTTCCGCTTGTTCGAGGATCTTGTCTACCAGCATAATTTTGGTACACCGGGCTATTACCACTATTGGGTCACATTCGGGTGTCACGAAGGTAATGCGGCCAGTCCGCGAAGTTTCTGACTCATTCAACGGTACGAAGCCATCCGTTGCATTGTATGCAGCCATGTACTGGCCAGTCATTTCTCCCTTGATGACTTGGGAGGTGGCGTTATTGTATATGGCTGCTTCGGCCTCCTCGAGTCTCACCCTAAGCAAACCTTCAATCTCTAATTGGTACGACTGCATAATTTTCTGGCAGGTCATGAGATTGACGGCTCTTGTTGCTTTTGTAATTGCTTGGAACTCAAGAAAGGCGTTCTCAACATGGTCTCCAGGCTCCGTTACCGTCCTGAGTTTTGGCGGGCTGACCTGCCCTCTGTCGGCCCTCGTTGGTATTTGTCGCTGCTCCTTTGGTGGATTTGGAGTGACCCTCGTAAACTCCCGTACTGCGGCCACCTGGCTATTTTGATGTGGCTTAACGGGCTTGTTTATGTTTACTCCTAGCAACTTACCGAGAAAACTTGAGACCGTCTTCAGTCTTTCCCTGGCCTTAATCTTCTCTTTTGAACGGCCGCTTTTTCCCTCTGAAGCGGCTTTCTCGGCGGTAAGCTTCTGTTGCAGTCGCTCTGAGCCGCAAGGCGTGGTCGGGGCTGAGATAGAGGATGCCTGATGATCAGACGTGGTCTGTTCCGATTCCATAACCTTATGGGGAGGTTTGAGGAAGCTTAGATCTTCCCCCCTGTCCTCATAGACCACCACTTCGTGATTCTGTGCGGCCTTGATGCATCCGCACTTATCGGCAACCTCTCCCCTCTCGTAGCCAATCGCCATTGCATCCACGCTGATTATCCGGGGGTAACTGCTCGCAGACTGACCAGCGTCTCCGATTTCGGTAAGCAATGAGCATGCCTGCGCGAACGGAGTTTCCCCATGCCACTCGAATAGTGCAATTGTCTTGTTTTGTAATCGCACTAGACGGTATCGGTGTTGGGCAAATTCCGCTACGGGTAACGCGTTAAAGTGGGTGCGTTCCATGCTCGCTTTTGAGGTGCTACCGTTGATCAAAGCTGCAAGGCCAGGTGATATGGCGACGTTATTCCCCCTTTCCTCACGGCAGAAGCTTACGCCGAGTCTCTCAGTGTTCTTGTTCATAAAGAGGGCCACGCCTCGCAGTCTGATGCCTGGTTGTCCGTTATCCCCGCATGAAAGTAACTGGCGTAAAGCCGAGGTGCAGGGGGTGGTCATCAGCTGGGGACTGCTGACGTCTGAGCTGTCCGTGGTGACGACTACTGTACCAACGGTCTGGATTGTTAGTGCTTGTGTGGGTGCAGGTGTGGGTGTAGAAGTACGTGCAAGTGGGATAAAAAGAGTTGAGCCATTAGCCCTCGCTACGATTTGCACGATCTTGCTCGCGAATGTCAAGAATGGTGTTCTGGTGGCCTTTTTCTCCATGATGGAATGGAGTGTGGACTGTGTTACTGATAGCTGGATTTCAGTTTCCAGGTCCATTCTTTCACGACCGAATCTTGGGCATTCTGTGAGCACGTGCCATACCGTCTCTTCGCAGTTGGGATCGCAGACACATGAGGGACTGTCCTTAAGATGGAAGCGATGGAGATAAGCCCCGAATCCTCCGTGTCCGGTAAATACTTGGACATGGGTAGGTAATAGTGCCATGCCCTTGAGGACCTTTCTTGCCGCCTGAACGGTGGGGAAGAACACCTTGGTCACTGAGCCTGTACTGGAGGATTCATAGCGTTGCTGCCATTTTTTAACAGTTTCCTCACGTATCTGCCTCCTTACGAATGATATTGGTACTTTGTCGTAGTCCGGAGCTGTCTTCTTGGTGAGTGCTGCTTTCTTTGCCAACTCATCAGCTCTTTCATTTCCAGGAGTACCAACGTGTGCTCTCAACCAGAACAGCCTCACGTCTCTGTCTTCCTCTCGGATCTCGCGGACCAGTCTCTTTATGCCGAGTGCTAAAGGGTGGTTAACAGACGGGCTCCTCAACAAATCGAGCGAAGATCTTGAATCGCTTAATATGTTGACGGAGGCCATCCTAGATGTTCTCACCATCTTGACTGCTCGATAAAGTGCGTACATTTCCGACTGAAAGACAGTGTTGTGGGGCTCCAAGCGAAAGGTTGAGTATCTGGTCTCCTTGCCTTCGTTCCACCAAGTAAGGGCAGCTCCGACTTTTCCCTCTATTTTGCTGCCGTCTGTGTATATCTGGGGTCCAGTTACTTGGCGGTCACTCAGGGTTCCAGGGTCCAGGTTCTCGAGGCACTCGTACTCCGTTATTGTAAGTCGCGATGGATGCGGCATCCGCGACGGCCCAGCCTTGCGCTCAACCTCCCTTCCCGGTGGCAGATAATCCTCGGAATGACCCTTCTTGATTTTGAAGAGGGTGGCAGCCTCAGTTACCCGGAGGTCCAAGGGCAGTTGACTTGACAGAATCAGAGCCGATGTCAGAGACACCGTGCGGTATGCTTTGCAGATCTTCTGCGTGAATCCTCTCTGCAGCGAGTCTAACTGATTCCTCGTCATCAGTTTCTCTGCTGCCGGAGCCCATGCACTCGCTGCATACAGCACGATTGGCTCTATCACCGACACGTATATGGTTCTGATTATCTCGCTGTTCAGACCCCATGTCACCCTTGCTGCACACGCTAGTTGTTTGTAGATGTCTGCAGCTTTCCTACAGGTTGCAGTCACGTGCACATTAAAGGTGAGTTTGTGGTCTATGATGAGTCCCAGCAGCTTGATCTCTTCTACTAGATTCAGCCGAGTACCAGACATGTGAATAATCGGGGTGTCATATTTAAGCCGCTTTGTTATCACCATTGCGTTGGTTTTATGAGCGGCAAAACGCAGCTTATTTTCTGCACCCCATTCTGAGACTGTCTGCAATGTGCTGTCGGCTGTCTGCTGTAGGGAACTGACTTTGTGAGACGAGAAAACAAGGACCACATCATCCGCGAACGCCTGACAGTATATTCCCATTGCTGTCATTTTTTCGAGGAGTGAGTCTAGGATAAGGTTCCAAAACGTCGGACCGGCTATTGAGCCCTGGACGCATCCTTTTGTTGTACCCTTTTCGCTAGACGCTCTGGCGTAATTTACCCTGATATATCGATCCTCCAGGTATGATGCTACGAGAGTATAGAGGTTCCTTGGGCAGTTTTTTCTTAACATCTGCTTTTTGAGGGCGGGCCACCACGCGTTGTCGAAGGCCCCCTCTATGTCCAATGATACTAAAAGCACTATCTTTTTGGCCTTAAGTTCAGCCCGTATGTGCTCCATTAAGACATAGAGGGCGTCCTCGGTTCCTTTCTGTGGCATGAACCCATATTGATTTGTGTTAAGAGTGGGGAGGAAGTGGTACTGCAGTCTGCCGACTATGAGCTTTTCGATGATCTTGCCCAAGACCGAGAGCAGTCCTATTGGTCTGTAAGACTTTGGGTGGGTGTAGTCGTCCTTGCCCGGCTTACGGAGTATGCACACGTGAGCTACTTTCCATTGCCTTGGGAAGTGTGATAGTGATAGGCACTTGTTTGCCAGTGCCAGAAACACCTCCCTGTTGCAATTAATTGCTGCTGTGCAGATGTCGGCCGTCAACCCATCGGGACCTGGAGCTTTCTTTGGATTTTGTCCCTGAAGGACCATTTCCAGCTCTGCTGGTGTGAATGGTGGATCGTCGGCCGACAGACCTTGTATCTCAGCTGGATTACACCCCTCCGTAAGTCTCCGGACCGACGCGTGATGTTGTAGTTCGGCATCCACAGAGTCGTCGGGGTAAAACGTTTTTGCCAGAAGATCCGCTGATTGTTCCGGACTTAGCGTATTGCCCGCGGTATTCCTCAGGAGCGTGTCTTCCTGTCTTCTGGCAGTCTTCCTTAAGACCCTGTAGATGCCATCCCACATGCTCTCCCGGTCCTGCGTCGAACAGAACTGCTTCCAATTTTCTGTTGCTGCCTCCGCTGCTCTTGTCGAGTATTCTAATTTTACTTGTAGGTACTCGTTTATGGTGAAGTTTCTTCGACTCGGGGCCGCGTTTCGGATTCTTCGCTTCTTGGTCAGAACTTCTCTTTTTAATTGTTCTAGAGAAGCAGACCACCACGGGGGCCTCGAGTCGGTTTTTCTTTTGCCCAACTTGGGTATTGATTTTTTGCATGAACGATGAATCATGTCGACGTATGTTGAGACCAATGCCTCCAGTCCCTCAGGGTTTGGAACCTCCGTTACGCTGTCGGGAGTGATGGTGTTTTCTGACAGTTTTGCCTTGAAGTGTGTGCTGAAATCTGACCACTTAGCCTTCTTGGTGTTATATATGCGTGTAGAGATCGGTTTTAGTGGCTCTAACGCTTTTTCTAGGCGTAATGAAAACGTGATTGCGTTGTGGTCGGACGTTGTTATGTTCCTATCCACACGCCATTCCTCGAGTCGGCCTAGTAGCGACACACTGCACGCGGTAACATCAACTATACTTTGGTATAGCCTTTCTCCCCTGTATACTTCGAAGGTCGGGGTTTGGCCTGTGTTGAGAATCTGAAGGTCCTGTTCGGAAAGGAAGGAGTTATACGCTGCCCCGCGATGGTCTTCGCTGTTGCTTCCCCACCACTGACTCCATGCGTTTACGTCACCCCCCACCACGATGTTAGACGTCTGTAATTTTGTAATTGCCTCTTTAGTTTTTACGAGGTAGGGGTCTAGATCTTGGTCCCCTTCAAAGTAGACGGATATCACTCCAAACTTTAGCTGACCCACCTTCAGTAAGACGGCTGCGACATTTTCGGTTACAATCTGGGGGTCCTGAATGACCTGCAGATTGTTTCCGAACACGACGATTGCTGCCTTTACTGGTTTTTGCCGGTTTAGGGTACACTGGATGACTTGTGTGCCGTGGTTTTGTTTCATTATTCCTGTCCTTCCTACATAAGGTTCCTGGACAAGCGCAATTGAGACTCCCATCTGTTCGGCGGTATGGTGGAGTTCAGCTGTCGCGAGTTTGGAGCGCTGCAGGTTAGCTTGGATGAATTTCAGCCTACCTACTGATACTCTTGCGCTTTGTGACGTGACTGACCCATTATCCCCATCGTTGCCCTTAGCAATAAGAAACGCGTGATCTAGCTATATTGTCCCATTTTTGTCTTTCTTGACACTCGGTGCTGAAGGCTGAGTGAACCTGGTCTTTTCCCTCTCTCCCTACCCTAACGCAGTTCACACAGGCGGGCGGTCCGGCAGAAGCTCTTACTGGGCAGTCTCTCCCAGTGTGTGTCCCACCGCAGTATCCGCAGCTTTCCTTCTCTGCCTTGCAGAGTGTTCTGCCGTGACCGTAACCGAGGCACTTGGTACACTGCACTAAAGGGGACTGGTCTTCTACCGGGCATCTCTGTATTCCCAAGTGGACTTTTTCCGCCTGCGTAAGCCGCTTCCAAAGCTCAGGGGAGAGTTCAAAGACCGGGTGACATTCGTGGGGGTTCCGTGCACGTTTCCTGTACCTCAATTTAATAGTTTGACCTACCTGTTCAAGGTCTTCCCACAGGTGTTTGTTCTGAGCTTGGAGGAGGTCCACCATCTCTTCGTTGGTGTATAAGGAGAGAACCCCTTTTACACAAACCAAGGGATAGTTAGGCTTGGGCTCCTGGACTTTAAGCCCACTGTTGGACTGAACCTGACCTTTGACAAGGGTAAGGTCTTCCTTACTCGCGCAGCTCACCACGATCTTTTGGTTTCGAGCTTTTCTCACCCTGTCGACCTTTGCTCCTGTCTTTTTGAGGTCCAGAGCCACTCTCACCCTCTCGATGACATTTTCTCCCGTGTGGTTTGGGTCTGTTGATGAAATTATGAGTGTGTGGTTTGGGCGTTTGGGAGTTTTCGCAATCTGGGCAAAGGTGAGAGGGCCCTGTTGCGTTTTCTCTGGCTTGTTTAGCTCAGAGACTCCCTTTTCTATAGAGGCAAGTGTTCTCTTTACCTCTTGCACCGCAAACTCAGTATCCAGGCTCGGTGCTATTGATGCCGAGTACTGCGGCTCCTTATCTCGCATTACTCTAATGTCAGAGGACACTATTTCCAACCTCTCTGACAGGGGCTGAAGGTGTTTACTCAGGTCCAATGGTGGTCTTTCCGGGGGGGCAGGGATTATGGGTTTATCCAGTATGGTTTTTATCATGTTTCGAATTTTTTCTAATTCTACGGCCAGTGTGTCCAATTTCGCTTCGTTTTGAGTCTCGGGGAACAGAAGAGGGGCAATGTTGGGCTCCGCCGGTGTTTGGAGCTCTTGTTTCATCCTATCCACTGCTTGACGAAGCGTGTCCAGCTGGTTCGAAACACTGGCTACATTTGACCCTAGCTTTGAGAGGCTCGCCGCTATGGTATCCCATTTTGGGTCCCCGAAGGCGGGCGCATCCTCATTTCTGCTTCTTTCTTGTCCTGAGTGGATAAGCGATTTCCCTAAAGGGCTGCTCGGTTTCATACCCTAGCCAGTTTCTGATGTCTTTGGCCTCCTTCAGGGTTCCAGATATATCGTTTCGAGCAAGGCTCAGCTCGGTAGTAAGGTTGTGTTGTATTTTATGTATTTCCTGAAGGTGAAACCTCTCCACTTTGACGAGTTCGTGGGCGTGTCGAGAGCGCTCCTTCTCCAGGTTATATTTGTGCCTTGCTCGCGAGTCGGACAGGGACAAGACGATCTCATACAACCCTTGAAGGCTGTCGTGACAAGTCGTCCTGTACTCTTTCTTCATATTCCCCGAGGACTCCAACGCATCCTTGCCGTTTTGTAAGAGCTTATTGGCCTCCCTTGTCGCCATGTCCATTTCCACACCAGTCCCTCTCCTCGGTGTGCTATAGAGGAGACTGACCCTTTTACGCGCCTGGTGATCGGTGATAGATGATGTCACCGAGCTTCCCTCGTCGGATAAAATTTGACTAGGGGGAGATATGCCCAGTTGCTGCCAGTCTATTACTTTTGACGCAGCCATCTCTGCTGCTTCAGGTAGCTCTGGTATGGAGCAGTTATCGATGGACGACGCCTGGCTTCCCTGACATGTTGTTTCTCCAGCAGCGGGTTCTGACGCTGCCCTTGACGCCTCAGGTATTCCATGCGGGGGCGAAGATAACTGTTTCATAGGCCGCTCGGATGTTGTGGATTTCGCAGCGTTCTTCAGGACTTTGGTCCGCAGTGATCGTATCCTCGGTGCGACCTCCGCAGCTGACTTACGAGTGGTAGGGACATTTGATACAGACGACATGTTACAGTTGGTGTATATTTGACAGGAGGGACACAAGAGTGCCGCTTGCCACGCCGCCACCGCACCACACTGCGCGGCGTGTGCTGCCAGTGGCCGCCCCGCGGACCACAGGATGACGGGCAGGAGCTGCAAGCCCCCTGTGAAGAAAGGCATAGTGCCGGCGCAGGTTCGCCCTGCCACCGCCGCCGTTGTCGTCGCCGCTGTAGCTCCAGCGGCGGTAGCTGAGGGGACAGGTACGATGTCGGAATAATGGTTGCCAACTACCGCATCCTCCAGACAAACACCAATCACTGCAGAGCGGCCCAGGACTGGCTTTCACCGCCTTCCGCCGGCCTGGATGTGGACACCGCGGCGGGGCAACTGAGGGAGTCTCTGACCGAGGTCTGCAACTCCAGCATGCCTCGGTCTCGCCGACCGCTGCCCAAACGCGCCGTGTACTGGTGGTCGGTGGAACTAGCGGGGCTTCGTGCAGCGTGTGTGGAGGCAAGAAGAACCTACACGCGGAGGCGGCGGCGGCGTCAACGGGACCAGGCCGACGAGGACCACCTCTATGAGGTATACATGGAGGCAAAAATGGTCCTCGATCGGGCTATCACCGCCGCCAGAGACTCGTCGAGAGCGGAGCTGCTGGAGGGTCTCGACAACGACCCCTACGGGAGACCATATAAGGCGGCACGCAACAAACTGCGCCCCTTTGGTCCCCCGGTGGCCGAGACCCTGGAGCCCTCATTTCTGGATGGGGTGGTTCAGTCCCTTTTCCCGTGCAGGGACAACTTCACCCCACCAATGATGGGCCCACCGCGGGGCATGGATCCGCCAGCTGAGGAAGAAGAGGAGGCCCCTCCTGTCACGGAGTCGGAACTTGACACGGCGATTCTTCGTATCCGCGCCAAGAAGACAGCTCCGGGCCCCGACGGTGTTCCGGCAAGAGTGGTGGCGATCGCTGCCACTCAAATGGAGGAGAGGTTTCGGGACCTCTTCAGCGCATGCCTTGCGTCTGGAAGGTTCCCGAAACCGTGGAAGGAGGGGCAGTTGTGCCTCCTTCGCAAGGAGGGCCGCCCAGCAGACTCCCCCTCGGCATACCGGCCCATCGTTCTGCTCGATGAGGTCAGCAAAATGTTCGAGGGGATAATCGCTGCCCGCCTAAAGAGCCATCTGCGGAGTGTCGGGCCGGACTTGTCGGACGCTCAGTTCGGTTTTCGGGCTGAGCGTTCCACGGTGGATGCGCTGGCCTGCCTTAAGGGCCAGGTGAAGGAGGCAATGGAAGCGGGGGACGGATTGTTGGCTGTGTCATTCGACATAGCGAATGCCTTCAACTCTGTTCCCCACTCCACCATTCTAGAGGCGCTCCGATACCACGGAGTGCCTCGATACATGCGCAGGCTGCTGGCCGACTACCTGGAGGATCGGGCAATCCTCCTGGTAAATAGGACTGGCCAAGTCCGGCGGTACGCCGTTGAGGCTGGCGTTCCACAGGGGTCAGTCTTAGGACCTCTACTCTGGAACGTCGGCTATGATTGGCTCTTGCGGGGAACTCTCCTCCGAGGCACGAGTGTCGTCTGCTATGCGGATGACACTCTCCTCACCGCCCGTGGGGAGAGTTTTAGGGAGGCGGCCAACTTGGCCTCGGCGGGCGGATCCTTGGTCGCAGGGAGGATTCGCCGCCTAGGTTTAACGGTGGCGCTGCACAAGACCGAGGCCGTGTTCTTCCACGGCCCTCGCCAGCGCCCCCCACCTGACGCCCACATCTTCGTGGAGGGCGTCAGAATTGAGGTGAAGGCCCAGATGAAATATCTGGGTCTTGTACTCGACAGCAGGTGGCGCTTCGGTCCACATTTTAGCGGGCTGTCGTCGCGCCTGCTGAAGACCGCAGGCGCGCTCTCGTGGCTGCTTCCTAACTTGGGGGGACCTAGCGCGCGATGCCGGCAACTTTACGCCGGCATCTTGAGGAGTATGGCCCTCTACGGGGCTCCCATCTGGGAGGAATCGCTCCAAAGGAGAGAGAACGCCGCCGCCTTGCGGGCGCCCCAAAGGGCCATAGCTCAGCGGGTGGCGCGGGCCCACCGCACCGTGGGCTTTGCGGCAGCATGTGCTCTGGCCAGCACCCCTCCTTGGGAACTTGAGGCGTGGGTGCTCGCCAGAGTATATGAATGGACGGCAGGGCGGAGGGCGAGAGGAGAATGCCCAGCCCCGGAAGAGCGGGAGGCGGTCCGACGGGAGGCGAAGGACGCCATCGTTGTCCATTGGATGGAGGACCTCGCCATCGCAGCCTTCGGGCGCCGAACCCTCGACGCGATTGGGCCAGTCCTGCGAGACTGGCTCGAGCGGTCGCATGGGTTCCTCTCCTTCCGTCTGGTGCAGGTGCTGTCCGGACACGGTTGTTTCGGATCGTACCTGCACCGGATTGGACGAGAGGAGACGCCGTCGTGCCACCACTGTGGCGCAGCGGAGGACGCGGCGCAGCACACCCTCGAGGTGTGCCCTTCGTGGTCCGAGCCGCGCTGTAGTCTCATCGCGGTGATCGGACAGGACCTCTCACTCCCCGGCTTGGTTAACGCCATGCTGAGGGATGAGAGGTCCTGGGCGGCAGTCGCCTCCTTCTGCGAACACGTCATGTCCCAGAAGGAGGCGGCGGAGCGCGTGCGGGAAGACGATCCTGACGCGGCGCCGCTCCGAAGGCGGAGGAGGGGTCGAAGAAGACGTCAGTTTGAAAGTCATCTCCGACTCCTCCCAGGTGGAGGCCAGCAGGCAACGGGTGCGGGGGCACCCTTGTCTGTATTGCACAGGCTTCCACCAATGTCGGACGGGAATGGCCAGGTGTTCCCGGCCATTTCCGTAGCCCCCCAGCCTGGGGGGCATGCGGGGCCCGCCAGCTAGGCGGGCATGCGCCGGGAGGGTTGTGGAAGTAAAGGCTGAGCCGGTTTCCCATGGCCCTCCCATCACGGCGATGTGGGAACACCGCTGAGTTTTAGTGGGTATACTGTCATTACCGACAGGAGTCCCACATACCCCGACTCGTCCCCCACGAGCGAGGATGCGTAATGCATTTCTCAGCGATAAAAAAAAAAAAAAAAAAAAAAAAAAAAAAAAAAAAAAAAAAAAAAAAGGTTAGGTTAGGTTAGGTTAGGTTAGGTTAGGTTAGGTTAGGTTAGGTTAGGTTAGGTTAGGTTAGGTTAGGTTGGGGGATCCCCCACAGTGCATACTTCCTCGCAGTTTCCCCCGGGCAACGCCGTGTCTGACCACCGTAACGGAGTGGCAGACCGGCGGCTAAAGTGCGCTGTGATTCGCAGACAAAAATGCGGTCGTCTGCGAATATGACGAGCAAACCCACGCGTGACGCCTCTGGGCGTTTTATGTCGAATCGCTCCTCTCAGGGCGATTCAAACGGCCCTTCTCAGGGCCAACCCAACGGCCCTTCTCAGGGCCAACCCAACGGCCCTTCTCAGGGCCAACCCAACGGCCCTTCTCAGGGCCAACCCAACGGCCCTTCTCAGGGCCAATCCAACGGCTCTTCTCAGAGCCACGCCGGCGGCGCTTTGGCGTCGGTAGCTGACCGCGCACCATCTGCGGCCAGCTTTTTCAGTAGGCCAGGCGAGTTGTCGGACTCCGACGACTCCAATATGGACACGTCGGGGGCCGAAAGTGACCGCTTCAAGCGGAAGAGGTCCGAGGGCTCCTCGGAGTCGACTCGAGGTGGGGCGAAGAAGAAGTCGAAATCTAAAAAGGCTTCGACTTCTACTGCGCCTTCTACCCACGATGTGGGCTTGGTGGACGCCGAGCGCCAGCTACACTTAGCAAAGAGGGCGCAACTCCAACTAGACTTGGAGGAGAGGGTCGCCGCCAAGGAGCAGCAGGCGCAAGTTGCCAGATCGAGGGCCGGCTATGGTGCATCCAATGTACTGTATGCTGACCACTCCCTGGCAGAACTAGAGCGAATGGCACAAGAAGATAAGGAGGAGGTCCTGGAGGTCGCCTCAAAGTCTTCAAATTTGAAGGGGACTTTTCAAAAGGCCCTCAAATGCCGGGCCGCCAGCATGCACGGCATTGTTCTGGAGCTGGTAAAGCGGACGGCCACGGACGAGACACGGCAGCTGCAGGCCAAGGTGGATCGCCTGCAGGCGGAGGTCAGCCAGCTACACCAGAAGCTGGCTGAGGCCACGGCCACGCCTGCCCAATCTGCCCCAGGTCCGGTGGTAGGAGGCTGCTCCTCCTCCCCTGCCAGCCTTGAGGCAACAATCCGTGGGGTTGTCATGGAGGAGAGGGCCTTCATCAGAGCCTGCTTCGCAGGCATCGAGGACCGGCTCTTGCCGGAAAGGCGGCTCCGCCCGCCGCTAGCGGCTGACAAGAGTCCACCACCGAGGGAGCCGGAACCTGCGCCTCTAGCAGGCCCGGTATCCAAGGGCAAAGGAAAGGGCAAGAAGACTAAGGCGGCTTCTCATACACCCACCACAAGCGCGGAGGGAGCGTCTGGGTCGTCTGCTACTCCAGCAGCAGCTCCCAAGAACTCGCAGGAGGAAGACGCCCTTCTTCCCTCCACCACCCCGTCCAACCAGTCGTGGACGGAAGTGGCCAAGAGAGGAAAGGGAAAAAAGGGGAAAAAGTCGGGCCCCGAGTCCGCTGCGACTGGTCCTGCAGCTAAAAGGGCCCCAGCCGGCGTGAGAAAGCTGGTTGCTCCCAAAACCGCGGCCGTCGTGGTGACTATCACCCCGGAGGCCGTTGGGAAGGGCGAGACGTATGAGTCCGTCCTAAGACGGGCTCGTACCAATGCTGATCCCTCCCGGCTGGGGATCAGCAACATCACGTGCCGCCTAACCCTAACCGGGGCTCGAATTTTCGAGTTCTCGGGGGAACAGCGCGGCGCAAATGCGGACCTCTTCGCAACAAAGATGCAAGAGGTCATTGCGGATGCGGCAACGGTCGTCAGACCCGTTAAGACCGCAGCCTTGGAGGTGGCCGATCTGGATGATTCGGTCACCAAAGAGGATGTGGTAGCGGCCGTCGCGGCGGCTGGAGGCTGCGACGCTGACGCGGTGAAGGGTGGAGCCATCAGGTTCGGCCGTCGCGGCATGGGCGTCATCCGCGTTGAGTGCCCAGTCGCCGCGGCTGGGGCCGTCCTTGCTGCGACCAAGGGACGGCTGCTTGTGGGGTTCAGCACGGCTGTGGTCCGGCCGCTTGAAGACCAGCCTGTTCGCTGCTTCAAGTGCTTCGCGTTCGGCCACACCCGAGCCACGTGTCCATCCAAGTTCGACTGGGGAGACACGTGCTTCCAATGTGGACAGGAGGGACACAAGAGTACCGCTTGCCACGCCGCCACCGCACCACACTGTGCGGCGTGTGCTGCCAGTGGCCGCCCCGCGGACCACAGGATGACGGGCAGGAGCTGCAAGCCCCCTGTGAAGAAAGGCATAGTGCCGGCGCAGGTTCGCCCTGTTGCTGCCACCGCCGCCGTCGTCGTCGCCGCTGTATCTCCAGCGGCGGTAGCTGAGGGGACCGGTACGATGTCGGAATAATGGTTTCTAACTACCGCATCCTCCAGACGAACACCAATCACTGCAGAGCGGCCCAGGACCTGGTGGTGCAGGTCATGGCCGAGTGGTTGGTGAACGTAGCGGTGGTCGCCGAGCCTTACTATATCCCCGGCAGCTGGCTGGGTGACGAGGACGACTCGGTGGCATTAGCGGCGCGGTCTTCCACAGACTCCCCTCCCCTCTCGCTATTGGAGAGGGGACCGGGATACGTGGCCGCCGCGTGGGGAGACATGGCCATTGTGGGCGTCTATTTCTCCCCAAACCGCCCTCTTCAGGACTTTGAGAACTATCTCGGAGTCTTGGCCGCCGTGGTCGGCAGGGCGGCGCCGCGTCAGGTCTCCGTGCTGGGAGACCTGAATGCCAAGTCGGTGACCTGGGGCAACCCGGCCACCGACGCACGTGGGCGGGCAGTGGAGATGTGGGCAGCCTCCTCTGGACTCTCTCTTTTGAACAGAGGAAGCGTCCAGACATGCGTGCGGCGGCAGGGTGGCTCAATAGTGGACGTCACTTTCGCCACCCCTGCGTTGGCCGCGCGCGTGTTGAACTGGCGGGTGGACCTGGTGGAGACTATGTCGGACCACCGCTACGTGCGGTTCGACATCTCCACCAGTGGCCCCGGAGAGACGCAGCCCTTCTCGGTGCGATCACCGTTCCCACGGTGGGCTCTAGCCCGCCTCGACAGGGAGGCAGCTGTGGAGGCGGCTTTCGTCCAGGACTGGCTTTCGCCGCCGTCTGCCGGCCTGGATGTGGACACCGTAGCGGGGCACCTGAGGGAGTCTATGACCGAGGTATGCAACTCCAGCATGCCTCGGTCTCGCCGACCACTGCCCAAACGTGCCGTGTACTGGTGGTCGGTGGAGCTGGCGGGGCTTCGAGCAGCGTGTGTGGAGGCCAGGAGGACCTACACGCGGAGACGGCGGCGGCGTCGACGGGACCAGGCCGACGAGGACCACCTCTATGAGGTATACATGGAGGCAAAAATGGTCCTCGATCGGGCTATCACCGCCGCCAGAGACTCGTCGAGAGCGGAGCTGCTGGAGGGTCTCGACAACGACCCCTACGGGAGACCATATAAGGCGGCACGCAACAAACTGCGCCCCTTTGGTCCCCCGGTGGCCGAGACCCTGGAGCCCTCATTTCTGGATGGGGTGGTTCAGTCCCTTTTCCCGTGCAGGGACAACTTCACCCCACCAATGATGGGCCCACCGCGGGGGATAGATCCGCCAGCTGAGGAAGAAGAGGAGGCCCCTCCTGTCACGGAGTCGGAACTTGACACGGCTATTCTTCGTATCCGCGCCAAGAAGACAGCTCCGGGCCCCGACGGTGTTCCGGCAAGAGTGGTGGCAATCGCTGCCACTCAAATGGAGGAGAGGTTTCGGGACCTCTTTAGCGCATGCCTTGCGTCTGGAAGGTTCCCGAAACCGTGGAAGGAGGGGCAGTTGTGCCTCCTTCGCAAGGAAGGCCGCCCAGCAGACTCCCCCTCGGCATACCGGCCCATCGTTCTGCTCGATGAGGTCAGCAAAATGTTCGAGGGGATTATCGCTGCCCGCCTAAAGAGCCATCTGCGGAGTATCGGGCCGGACTTGTCGGACGCTCAGTTCGGTTTTCGGGCTGAGCGTTCCACGGTGGATGCGCTGGCCTGCCTTAAGGGCCAGGTGAAGGAGGCAATGGAAGCGGGGGACGGATTGTTGGCTGTGTCATTCGACATAGCGAATGCCTTCAACTCTGTTCCCCACTCCACCATCCTAGAGGCGCTCCGATACCACGGAGTGCCTCGATACATGCGCAGGCTGCTGGCCGACTACCTGGAGGATCGGGCGATCCTCCTGGTAAATAAGACTGGCCAAGTCCGGCGGTACGCCGTTGAGGCTGGCGTTCCACAGGGGTCAGTCTTAGGACCTCTCCTTTGGAATGTCGGCTATGATTGGCTCTTGCGGGGAACTCTCCTCCGAGGCACGAGTGTCGTCTGCTATGCGGATGACACTCTCCTCACCGCCCGTGGGGGGAGTTTCAGGGAGGCGGCCAACTTGGCCTCGGCGGGCGGATCCTTGGTCGCAGGGAGAATTCGCCGCCTAGGTTTAACGGTGGCGCTGCACAAGACCGAGGCCGTGTTCTTCCACGGCCCTCGCCAGCGCCCCCCACCTGACGCACACATCTTCGTGGAGGGCGTCAGAATTGAGGTGAAGGCCCAGATGAAATATCTGGGTCTTGTACTCGACAGCAGGTGGCGCTTCGGTCCACATTTTAGCGGGCTGTCGTCGCGCCTGCTGAAGACCGCGGGCGCGCTCTCGTGGCTGCTTCCCAACTTGGGGGGGCCTAGCGCGCGATGCCGGCAACTTTACGCCGGAATCTTGAGGAGTATGGCCCTCTACGGGGCTCCCATCTGGGAGGAATCGCTCCAAAGGAGAGAGAACGCCGCCGCCTTGCGGGCGCCCCAAAGGGCCATAGCTCAGCGGGTGGCGCGGGCCCACCGCACCGTGGGCTTTGCGGCAGCATGTGCTCTGGCCAGCACCCCTCCTTGGGAACTTGAGGCGTGGGTGCTCGCCAGAGTATATGAATGGATGGCAGGGCGGAGGGCGAGAGGAGAACGCCCAGCCCCGGAAGAGCGGGAGGCGGTCCGACGGGAGGCGAAGGACGCCATCGTTGTCCATTGGACGGAGGACCTCGCCATCGCAGCCTTCGGGCGCCGAACCCTCGACGCGATTGGGCCAGTTATGCGAGACTGGCTCGAGCGGTCGCATGGGTTCCTCTCCTTCCGTCTGGTGCAGGTGCTGTCCGGACACGGTTGTTTCGGATCGTACCTGCACCGGATCGGACGAGAGGAGACGCCGTCGTGCCACCACTGTGGCGCGGCGGAGGACGCGGCGCAGCACACACTCGAGGTGTGCCCGTCGTGGTCCGAGCCGCGCTGTAGTCTCATCGCGGTGATCGGACCGGACCTCTCACTCCCCGGCTTGGTTAACGCCATGCTGAGGGATGAGAGGTCCTGGGCGGCAGTCGCCTCCTTCTGCGAACACGTTATGTCCCAGAAGGAGGCGGCGGAGCGCGTGCGGGAAGACGATCCTGACGCGGCGCCGCTCCGAAGGCGGAGGAGGGGTCGAAGAAGACGTCAGTTTGAAAGTCATCTCCGACTCCTCCCAGGTGGAGGCCAGCAGGCAACGGGTGCGGGGGCACCCTTGTCTGTATTGCACAGGCTTCCACCAGTGTCGGACGGGAATGGCCAGGTGTTCCCGGCCATTTCCGTAGCCCCCCAGCCTGGGGGGCATGCGGGGCCCGCCAGCTAGGCAGGCATGCGCCGGGAGGGTTGTGGAAGTAAAGGCTGAGCCGGTTTCCCATGGCCCTCCCATCACGGCGATGTGGGAACACCGCTGAGTTTTAGTGGGTATACTGTCATTACCGACAGGAGTCCCACATACCCCGACTCGTCCCCCACGAGCGGGGATGCGTAATGCATTTCTCAGCGTTAAAAAAAAAAAAAAAAAAAAAAAAAGGTTAGGTTAGGTTAGGTTAGGTTAGGTTAGGTTGGGGGATCCCCCACAGTGCATACTTCCTCGCAGTTTCCCCCGGGCAACGCCGTGTCTGACCACCGTAACGGAGTGGCAGACCGGCGGCTAAAGTGCGCTGTGATTCGCAGACAAAAATGCGGTCGTCTGCGAATATGACGAGCAAACCCACGCGTGACGCCTCTGGGCGTTTTATGTCGAATCGCTCCTCTCAGGGCGATTCAAACGGCCCTTCTCAGGGCCAACCCAACGGCCCTTCTCAGGGCCAACCCAACGGCCCTTCTCAGGGCCAACCCAACGGCCCTTCTCAGGGCCAACCCAACGGCCCTTCTCAGGGCCAATCCAACGGCTCTTCTCAGAGCCACGCCGGCGGCGCTTTGGCGTCGGTAGCTGACCGCGCACCATCTGCGGCCAGCTTTTTCAGTAGGCCAGGCGAGTTGTCGGACTCCGACGACTCCAATATGGACACGTCGGGGGCCGAAAGTGACCGCTTCAAGCGGAAGAGGTCCGAGGGCTCCTCGGAGTCGACTCGAGGTGGGGCGAAGAAGAAGTCGAAATCTAAAAAGGCTTCGACTTCTACTGCGCCTTCTACCCACGATGTGGGCTTGGTGGACGCCGAGCGCCAGCTACACTTAGCAAAGAGGGCGCAACTCCAACTAGACTTGGAGGAGAGGGTCGCCGCCAAGGAGCAGCAGGCGCAAGTTGCCAGATCGAGGGCCGGCTATGGTGCATCCAATGTACTGTATGCTGACCACTCCCTGGCAGAACTAGAGCGAATGGCACAAGAAGATAAGGAGGAGGTCCTGGAGGTCGCCTCAAAGTCTTCAAATTTGAAGGGGACTTTTCAAAAGGCCCTCAAATGCCGGGCCGCCAGCATGCACGGCATTGTTCTGGAGCTGGTAAAGCGGACGGCCACGGACGAGACACGGCAGCTGCAGGCCAAGGTGGATCGCCTGCAGGCGGAGGTCAGCCAGCTACACCAGAAGCTGGCTGAGGCCACGGCCACGCCTGCCCAATCTGCCCCAGGTCCGGTGGTAGGAGGCTGCTCCTCCTCCCCTGCCAGCCTTGAGGCAACAATCCGTGGGGTTGTCATGGAGGAGAGGGCCTTCATCAGAGCCTGCTTCGCAGGCATCGAGGACCGGCTCTTGCCGGAAAGGCGGCTCCGCCCGCCGCTAGCGGCTGACAAGAGTCCACCACCGAGGGAGCCGGAACCTGCGCCTCTAGCAGGCCCGGTATCCAAGGGCAAAGGAAAGGGCAAGAAGACTAAGGCGGCTTCTCATACACCCACCACAAGCGCGGAGGGAGCGTCTGGGTCGTCTGCTACTCCAGCAGCAGCTCCCAAGAACTCGCAGGAGGAAGACGCCCTTCTTCCCTCCACCACCCCGTCCAACCAGTCGTGGACGGAAGTGGCCAAGAGAGGAAAGGGAAAAAAGGGGAAAAAGTCGGGCCCCGAGTCCGCTGCGACTGGTCCTGCAGCTAAAAGGGCCCCAGCCGGCGTGAGAAAGCTGGTTGCTCCCAAAACCGCGGCCGTCGTGGTGACTATCACCCCGGAGGCCGTTGGGAAGGGCGAGACGTATGAGTCCGTCCTAAGACGGGCTCGTACCAATGCTGATCCCTCCCGGCTGGGGATCAGCAACATCACGTGCCGCCTAACCCTAACCGGGGCTCGAATTTTCGAGTTCTCGGGGGAACAGCGCGGCGCAAATGCGGACCTCTTCGCAACAAAGATGCAAGAGGTCATTGCGGATGCGGCAACGGTCGTCAGACCCGTTAAGACCGCAGCCTTGGAGGTGGCCGATCTGGATGATTCGGTCACCAAAGAGGATGTGGTAGCGGCCGTCGCGGCGGCTGGAGGCTGCGACGCTGACGCGGTGAAGGGTGGAGCCATCAGGTTCGGCCGTCGCGGCATGGGCGTCATCCGCGTTGAGTGCCCAGTCGCCGCGGCTGGGGCCGTCCTTGCTGCGACCAAGGGACGGCTGCTTGTGGGGTTCAGCACGGCTGTGGTCCGGCCGCTTGAAGACCAGCCTGTTCGCTGCTTCAAGTGCTTCGCGTTCGGCCACACCCGAGCCACGTGTCCATCCAAGTTCGACTGGGGAGACACGTGCTTCCAATGTGGACAGGAGGGACACAAGAGTACCGCTTGCCACGCCGCCACCGCACCACACTGTGCGGCGTGTGCTGCCAGTGGCCGCCCCGCGGACCACAGGATGACGGGCAGGAGCTGCAAGCCCCCTGTGAAGAAAGGCATAGTGCCGGCGCAGGTTCGCCCTGTTGCTGCCACCGCCGCCGTCGTCGTCGCCGCTGTATCTCCAGCGGCGGTAGCTGAGGGGACCGGTACGATGTCGGAATAATGGTTTCTAACTACCGCATCCTCCAGACGAACACCAATCACTGCAGAGCGGCCCAGGACCTGGTGGTGCAGGTCATGGCCGAGTGGTTGGTGAACGTAGCGGTGGTCGCCGAGCCTTACTATATCCCCGGCAGCTGGCTGGGTGACGAGGACGACTCGGTGGCATTAGCGGCGCGGTCTTCCACAGACTCCCCTCCCCTCTCGCTATTGGAGAGGGGACCGGGATACGTGGCCGCCGCGTGGGGAGACATGGCCATTGTGGGCGTCTATTTCTCCCCAAACCGCCCTCTTCAGGACTTTGAGAACTATCTCGGAGTCTTGGCCGCCGTGGTCGGCAGGGCGGCGCCGCGTCAGGTCTCCGTGCTGGGAGACCTGAATGCCAAGTCGGTGACCTGGGGCAACCCGGCCACCGACGCACGTGGGCGGGCAGTGGAGATGTGGGCAGCCTCCTCTGGACTCTCTCTTTTGAACAGAGGAAGCGTCCAGACATGCGTGCGGCGGCAGGGTGGCTCAATAGTGGACGTCACTTTCGCCACCCCTGCGTTGGCCGCGCGCGTGTTGAACTGGCGGGTGGACCTGGTGGAGACTATGTCGGACCACCGCTACGTGCGGTTCGACATCTCCACCAGTGGCCCCGGAGAGACGCAGCCCTTCTCGGTGCGATCACCGTTCCCACGGTGGGCTCTAGCCCGCCTCGACAGGGAGGCAGCTGTGGAGGCGGCTTTCGTCCAGGACTGGCTTTCGCCGCCGTCTGCCGGCCTGGATGTGGACACCGTAGCGGGGCACCTGAGGGAGTCTATGACCGAGGTATGCAACTCCAGCATGCCTCGGTCTCGCCGACCACTGCCCAAACGTGCCGTGTACTGGTGGTCGGTGGAGCTGGCGGGGCTTCGAGCAGCGTGTGTGGAGGCCAGGAGGACCTACACGCGGAGACGGCGGCGGCGTCGACGGGACCAGGCCGACGAGGACCACCTCTATGAGGTATACATGGAGGCAAAAATGGTCCTCGATCGGGCTATCACCGCCGCCAGAGACTCGTCGAGAGCGGAGCTGCTGGAGGGTCTCGACAACGACCCCTACGGGAGACCATATAAGGCGGCACGCAACAAACTGCGCCCCTTTGGTCCCCCGGTGGCCGAGACCCTGGAGCCCTCATTTCTGGATGGGGTGGTTCAGTCCCTTTTCCCGTGCAGGGACAACTTCACCCCACCAATGATGGGCCCACCGCGGGGGATAGATCCGCCAGCTGAGGAAGAAGAGGAGGCCCCTCCTGTCACGGAGTCGGAACTTGACACGGCTATTCTTCGTATCCGCGCCAAGAAGACAGCTCCGGGCCCCGACGGTGTTCCGGCAAGAGTGGTGGCAATCGCTGCCACTCAAATGGAGGAGAGGTTTCGGGACCTCTTTAGCGCATGCCTTGCGTCTGGAAGGTTCCCGAAACCGTGGAAGGAGGGGCAGTTGTGCCTCCTTCGCAAGGAAGGCCGCCCAGCAGACTCCCCCTCGGCATACCGGCCCATCGTTCTGCTCGATGAGGTCAGCAAAATGTTCGAGGGGATTATCGCTGCCCGCCTAAAGAGCCATCTGCGGAGTATCGGGCCGGACTTGTCGGACGCTCAGTTCGGTTTTCGGGCTGAGCGTTCCACGGTGGATGCGCTGGCCTGCCTTAAGGGCCAGGTGAAGGAGGCAATGGAAGCGGGGGACGGATTGTTGGCTGTGTCATTCGACATAGCGAATGCCTTCAACTCTGTTCCCCACTCCACCATCCTAGAGGCGCTCCGATACCACGGAGTGCCTCGATACATGCGCAGGCTGCTGGCCGACTACCTGGAGGATCGGGCGATCCTCCTGGTAAATAAGACTGGCCAAGTCCGGCGGTACGCCGTTGAGGCTGGCGTTCCACAGGGGTCAGTCTTAGGACCTCTCCTTTGGAATGTCGGCTATGATTGGCTCTTGCGGGGAACTCTCCTCCGAGGCACGAGTGTCGTCTGCTATGCGGATGACACTCTCCTCACCGCCCGTGGGGGGAGTTTCAGGGAGGCGGCCAACTTGGCCTCGGCGGGCGGATCCTTGGTCGCAGGGAGAATTCGCCGCCTAGGTTTAACGGTGGCGCTGCACAAGACCGAGGCCGTGTTCTTCCACGGCCCTCGCCAGCGCCCCCCACCTGACGCACACATCTTCGTGGAGGGCGTCAGAATTGAGGTGAAGGCCCAGATGAAATATCTGGGTCTTGTACTCGACAGCAGGTGGCGCTTCGGTCCACATTTTAGCGGGCTGTCGTCGCGCCTGCTGAAGACCGCGGGCGCGCTCTCGTGGCTGCTTCCCAACTTGGGGGGGCCTAGCGCGCGATGCCGGCAACTTTACGCCGGAATCTTGAGGAGTATGGCCCTCTACGGGGCTCCCATCTGGGAGGAATCGCTCCAAAGGAGAGAGAACGCCGCCGCCTTGCGGGCGCCCCAAAGGGCCATAGCTCAGCGGGTGGCGCGGGCCCACCGCACCGTGGGCTTTGCGGCAGCATGTGCTCTGGCCAGCACCCCTCCTTGGGAACTTGAGGCGTGGGTGCTCGCCAGAGTATATGAATGGATGGCAGGGCGGAGGGCGAGAGGAGAACGCCCAGCCCCGGAAGAGCGGGAGGCGGTCCGACGGGAGGCGAAGGACGCCATCGTTGTCCATTGGACGGAGGACCTCGCCATCGCAGCCTTCGGGCGCCGAACCCTCGACGCGATTGGGCCAGTCCTGCGAGACTGGCTCGAGCGGTCGCATGGGTTCCTCTCCTTCCGTCTGGTGCAGGTGCTGTCCGGACACGGTTGTTTCGGATCGTACCTGCACCGGATCGGACGAGAGGAGACGCCGTCGTGCCACCACTGTGGCGCGGCGGAGGACGCGGCACAGCACACCCTCGAGGTGTGCCCGTCGTGGTCCGAGCCGCGCTGTAGTCTCATCGCGGTGATCGGACCGGACCTCTCACTCCCCGGCTTGGTTAACGCCATGCTGAGGGATGAGAGGTCCTGGGCGGCAGTCGCCTCCTTCTGCGAACACGTTATGTCCCAGAAGGAGGCGGCGGAGCGCGTGCGGGAAGACGATCCTGACGCGGCGCCGCTCCGAAGGCGGAGGAGGGGTCGAAGAAGACGTCAGTTTGAAAGTCATCTCCGACTCCTCCCAGGTGGAGGCCAGCAGGCAACGGGTGCGGGGGCACCCTTGTCTGTATTGCACAGGCTTCCACCAGTGTCGGACGGGAATGGCCAGGTGTTCCCGGCCATTTCCGTAGCCCCCCAGCCTGGGGGGCATGCGGGGCCCGCCAGCTAGGCAGGCATGCGCCGGGAGGGTTGTGGAAGTAAAGGCTGAGCCGGTTTCCCATGGCCCTCCCATCACGGCGATGTGGGAACACCGCTGAGTTTTAGTGGGTATACTGTCATTACCGACAGGAGTCCCACATACCCCGACTCGTCCCCCACGAGCGGGGATGCGTAATGCATTTCTCAGCGATAAAAAAAAAAAAAAAAAAAAAAAAAAAAAAAAAAAAAAAAAAAAAAAAAAAAAAGGTTAGGTTAGGTTAGGTTAGGTTAGGTTAGGTTAGGTTGGGGGATCCCCCACAGTGCATACTTCCTCGCAGTTTCCCCCGGGCAACGCCGTGTCTGACCACCGTAACGGAGTGGCAGACCGGCGGCTAAAGTGCGCTGTGATTCGCAGACAAAAATGCGGTCGTCTGCGAATATGACGAGCAAACCTACGCGTGACGCCTCTGGGCGTTTTATGTCGAATCGCTCCTCCCAGGGCGATTCAAACGGCCCTTCTCAGGGCCAACCCAACGGCCCTTCTCAGGGACAACTGAACGGCCCTTCTCAGGGCCAATCCAACGGCTCTTCTCAGAGCCACGCCGACGGCGCTTTGGCGTCGGAAGCTGACCGCGCACCATCTGTGGCCAGCTTTTTCAGTAGGCCAGGCGAGTTGTCGGACTCCGATGACTCCAATATGGACACGTCGGGGGCCGAAAGCGACCGCTTCAAGCGGAAGAGGTCCGAGGGCTCCTCGGAGTCGACTCGAGGTGGGGCGAAGAAGAAGTCGAAATCTAAAAAGGCTTCGACTTCTACTGCGCCTTCTACCCACGATGTGGGCTTGGTTGATGCCGAGCGCCAGCTACACTTAGCAAAAAGGGCGCAACTCCAACTAGACTTGGAGGAGAGGGTCGCCGCCAAGGAGCAGCAGGCGCAAGTTGCCAGATCGAGGGCCGGCTACGGTGCATCCAATGTACTGTATGCTGACCACTCCCTGGCAGAACTAGAGCGAATGGCACAAGAAGATAAGGAGGAGGTCCTGGAGGTCGCCTCAAAGTCTTCAAATTTGAAGGGGACTTTTCAAAAGGCCCTCAAATGCCGGGCCGCCAGCATGCACAGCATTGTTCTGGAGCTGGTGAAGCGGACGGCCACGGACGAGACACGGCAGCTGCAGGCCAAGGTGGATCGCCTGCAGGCGGAGGTCAGCCAGCTACACCAGAAGCTGGCTGAGGCCACGGCCACGCCTGCCCAATCTGCCCCAGGTCCGGTGGTAGGAGGCTGCTCCTCCTCCCCTGCCAGCCTTGAGGCAACAATCCGTGGGGTTGTCATGGAGGAGAGGGCCTTCATCAGAGCCTGCTTCGCAGGGATCGAGGACCGGCTCTTGCCGGAAAGGCGGCTCCGCCCGCCGCTAGCGGCGGACAAGAGTCCACCACCGAGGGAGCCGGAACCTGCGCCTCTAGCAGGCCCGGTATCCAAGGGCAAAGGAAAGGGCAAGAAGACTAAGGCGGCTTCTCATACACCCACCACAAGCGCGGAGGGAGCGTCTGGGTCGTCTGCTACTCCAGCAGCAGCTCCCAAGAACTCGCAGGAGGAAGACGCCTTTCTTCCCTCTACCACCCCGTCCAACCAGTCGTGGACGGAAGTGGCCAAGAGAGGAAAGGGAAAAAAGGGGAAAAAGTCGGGCCCCGAGTCCGCTGCGACTGGTCCTGCAGCTAAAAGGGCCCCAGCCGGCGTGAGAAAGCTGGTTGCTCCCAAAACCGCGGCCGTCGTGGTGACTATCACCCCGGAGGCCGTTGGGAAGGGCGAGACGTATGAGTCCGTCCTAAGACGGGCTCGTACCAATGCTGATCCCTCCCGGCTGGGGATCAGCAACATCACGTGCCGCCTAACCCTAACCGGGGCTCGAATTTTCGAGTTCTCGGGGGAACAGCGCGGCGCAAATGCGGACCTCTTCGCAACAAAGTTGCAAGAGGTCATTGCGGATGCGGCAACGGTCGTCAGACCCGTTAAGACCGCAGCCTTGGAGGTGGCCGATCTGGATGATTCGGTCACCAAAGAGGATGTGGTAGCGGCCGTCGCGGCGGCTGGAGGCTGCGACGCTGACGCGGTGAAGGGTGGAGCCATCAGGCTCGGCCGTCGCGGCATGGGCGTCATCCGCGTTGAGTGCCCAGTCGCCGCGGCTGGGGCCGTCCTTGCTGCGACCAAGGGACGGCTGCTTGTGGGGTTCAGCACGGCTGTGGTCCGGCCGCTTGAAGACCAGCCTGTTCGCTGCTTCAAGTGCTTCGCGTTCGGCCACACCCGAGCCACGTGTCCATCCAAGTTTGACTGGGGAGACACGTGCTTCCAATGTGGACAGGAGGGACACAAGAGTGCCGCTTGCCACGCCGCCACCGCACCACACTGTGCGGCGTGTGCTGCCAGTGGCCGCCCCGCAGACCACAGGATGACGGGCAGGAGCTGCAAGCCCCCTGTGAAGAAAGGCATAGTGCCGGCGCAGGTTCGCCCTGTTGCTGCCACCGCCGCCGTCGTCGTCGCCGCTGTAGCTCCAGCGGCGGTAGCTGAGGGGACCGGTACGATGTCGGAATAATGGTTTCTAACTACCGCATCCTCCAGACGAACTCCAATCACTGCAGAGCGGCCCAGGACCTGGTGGTGCAGGTCATGGCCGAGTGGTTGGTGAACGTAGCGGTGGTCGCCGAGCCTTTTTATATCCCCGGCAGCTGGCTGGGTGACGAGGACGACTCGGTGGCATTAGCGGCGCGGTCTTCCACAGACTCCCCTCCCCTCTCGCTATTGGAGAGGGGACCGGGATACGTGGCCGCCGCGTGGGGAGACATGGCCCTTGTGGGCGTCTATTTCTCCCCAAACCGCCCTCTTCAGGATTTTGAGAACTATCTCGGAGTCTTGGCCGCCGTGGTCGGCAGGGCGGCGCCGCGTCAGGTCTCCGTGCTGGGAGACCTGAATGCCAAGTCGGTGACCTGGGGCAACCCGGCCACCGACGCACGTGGGCGGGCAGTGGAGATGTGGGCAGCCTCCTCTGGACTCTCTCTCTTGAACAGAGGAAGCGTCCAGACATGCGTGCGACGGCAGGGTGGCTCAATAGTGGACGTCACTTTCGCCACCCCTGCGTTGGCCGCGCGCGTGTTGAACTGGCGGGTGGACCTGGTGGAGACTATGTCGGACCATCGCTACGTGCGGTTCGACATCTCCACCAGTGGTCCCGAAGAGACGCAGCCCCTCTCGGTGCGATCACCGTTCCCACGATGGGCTCTCGCCCGCCTGGACAGGGAGGCAGCGGCGGAGGCGGCGTTCGTCCAGGACTGGCTTTCGCCGCCTTCCGTCGGCCTGGATGTGGACACCGTGGCGGGGCACCTGAGGGAGTCTCTGACCGAGGTATGCAACTCCAGTATGCCTCGGTCTCGCCGACCGCTGCCCAAACGCGCCGTGTACTGGTGGTCGGTGGAGCTGGCGGGGCTTCGAGCAGCGTGTGTGGAGGCAAGAAGGACCTACACGCGGAGACGGCGGCGGCGTCGACGGGACCAGGCCGACGAGGACCACCTCTATGAGGTATACATGGACGCAAAAATGGTCCTCGATCGGGCCATCACCGCCGCCAGAGACTCGTCGAGAGCAGAGCTGCTGGAGGGTCTCGACAACGACCCCTACGGGAGACCATATAAGGCGGCACGCAACAAACTGCGCCCCTTTGGTCCCCCGGTGGCCGAGACCCTGGAGCCCTCATTTCTGGATGGGGTGGTTCAGTCCCTTTTTCCGTGCAGGGACAACTTCACCCCACCAATGATGGGCCCACCGCGGGGGATAGATCCACCAGCTGAAGAAGAAGAGGAGGCCCCTCCTGTCACGGAGTCGGAACTTGACACGGCGATTCTTCGTATCCGCGCCAAGAAGACGGCTCCGGGCCCCGACGGTGTTCCGGCAAGAGTGGTGGCGATCGCTGCCACTCAAATGGAGGAAAGGTTTCGGGACCTCTTCAGCGCATGCCTTGCGTCTGGAAGGTTCCCGAAACCGTGGAAGGAGGGGCAGTTGTGCCTCCTTCGCAAGGAGGGCCGCCCAGCAGACTGCCCCTCGGCATACCGGCCCATCGTTCTGCTCGATGAGGTCAGCAAAATGTTCGAGGGGATAATCGCTGCCCGCCTAAAGAGCCATCTGCGGAGTATCGGGCCGGACTTGTCGGATGCTCAGTTCGGTTTTCGGGCTGAGCGTTCCACGGTGGATGCGCTGGCCTGCCTTAAGGGCCAGGTGAAGGAAGCAATGGAAGCGGGGGACGGATTGTTGGCTGTGTCATTCGACATAGCGAATGCCTTCAACTCTGTTCCCCACTCCACCATTCTAGAGGCGCTCCGATACCACGGAGTGCCTCGATACATGCGCAGGCTGCTGGCCGACTACCTGGAGGATCGGGCAATCCTCCTGGTAAATAGGACTGGCCAAGTCCGGCGGTACGCCGTTGAGGCTGGCGTTCCACAGGGGTCTGTCTTAGGACCTCTCCTCTGGAACGTCGGCTATGATTGGCTCTTGCGGGGAACTCTCCTCCGAGGCACGAGTGTCGTCTGCTATGCAGATGACACTCTCCTCACCGCACGTGGGGAGAGTTTCAGGGAGGCGGCCAACTTGGCCTCGGCGGGCGGATCCTTGGTCGCAGGGAGGATTCGCCGCCTAGGTTTAACGGTGGCGCTGCACAAGACCGAGGCCGTGTTCTTCCACGGCCCTCGCCAGCGCCCCCCCACCTGACGCCCACATCTTCGTGGAGGGCGTCAGAATTGAGGTGAAGGCCCAGATGAAATATCTGGGTCTTGTACTCGACAGCAGGTGGCGCTTCGGTCCACATTTTAGCGGGCTGTCGTCGCGCCTGCTGAAGACCGCAGGCGCGCTCTCGTGGCTGCTTCCTAACTTGGGGGGGCCTAGCGCGCGATGCCGGCAACTTTACGCCGGCATCTTGAGGAGTATGGCCCTCTACGGGGCTCCAATCTGGGAGGAATCGCTCCAAAGGAGAGAGAACGCCGCCGCCTTGCGGGCGCCCCAAAGGGCCATAGCTCAGCGTGTGGCACGGGCCCACCGTACGGTGGGCTTTGCGGCAGCATGTGCTCTGGCCAGCACCCCTCCTTGGGAACTTGAGGCGTGGGTGCTCGCCAGAGTATATGAATGGACGGCAGGGCGGAGGGCGAGAGGAGAACGCCCAGTCCCGGAAGAGCGGGAGGCGGTCCGACGGGAGGCGAGGGACGCCATCGTTGTCCATTGGACGGAGGACCTCGCCATCGCAGCCTTCGGGCGCCGAACTCTCGACGCGATTGGGCCAGTCCTGAAAGACTGGCTCGAGCGGTCGCATGGGTTCCTCTCCTTCCGTCTGGTGCAGGTGCTGTCCGGACACGGTTGTTTCGGATCGTACCTGCACCGGATCGGACGAGAGGAGACGCCGTCGTGCCACCACTGTGGCGCGGCGGAGGACGCGGCGCAGCACACCCTCGAGGTATGCCCGTCGTGGTCCGAGCCGCGCTGTAGTCTCATCGCGGTGATCGGACCGGACCTCTCACTCCCCGGCTTGATTAACGCCATGCTGAGGGATGAGAGGTCCTGGGCGGCAGTCGCCTCCTTCTGCGAACGCGTCATGTCCCAGAAGGAGGCGGCGGAGCGCGTGCGGGAGGACGATCCTGACGCGGCGCCGCTCCGAAGGCGGAGGAGGGGTCGAAGAAGACGTCAGTTTGAAAGTCATCTCCGACTCCTCCCAGGTGGAGGCCAGCAGGCAATGGGTGCGGGGGCACCCTTGTCTGTATTGCACAGGCTTCCACCAGTGTCGGACGGGAATGGCCAGGTGTTCCCGGCCATTTCCGTAGCCCCCCACCCTGGGGGGCATGCGGGGCCCGCCAGCTAGGCGGGCATGCGCCGGGAGGGTTGTGGAAGTAAAGGCTGAGCCGGTTTCCCATGACCCTCCCATCACGGCGATGTGGGAACACCGCTGAGTTTTAGTGGGTATACTGTCATTACCGACAGGAGTCCCACATACCCCGACTCGTCCCCCACGAGCGGGGATGCGTAATGCATTTCTCAGCGATAAAAAAAAAAAAAAAAAAAAAAAAAAAGGTTAGGTTAGGTTAGGTTAGGTTAGGTTAGGTTAGGTTAGGTTAGGTTGGGGGATCCCCCACAGCGCATACTTCCTCGCAGTTTCCCCCGGGCAACGCCGTGTCTGACCACCGTAACGGAGTGGCAGACCGGCGGCTAAAGTGCGCTGTGATTCGCAGACAAAAATGCGGTCGTCTGCGAATATGACGAGCAAACCCACGCGTGACGCCTCTGGGCGTTTTATGTCGAATCGCTCCTCCCAGGGCGATTCAAACGGCCCTTATCAGGGCCAACCTAACGGCCCTTCTCAGGGCCAACCCAACGGCCCTTCTCAGGGCCAACCCAACGGCCCTTCTCAGGGCCAACCCAACGGCCCTTCTCAGGGCCAATCCAACGGCTCTTCTCAGAGCCACGCCGGCGGCGCTTTGGCGTCGGAAGCTGACCGCACACCATCTGCGGCCAGCTTTTTCAGTAGGCCAGGCGAGTTGTCGGACTCCGATGACTCCATTATGGACACGTCGGGGGCCGAAAGCGACCGCTTCAAGCGGAAGAGGTCCGAGGGCTCCTCGGAGTCGACTCGAGGTGGGGCGAAGAAGAAGTCGAAATCTAAAAAGGCTTCGGCTTCTACTGCGCCTTCTACCCACGATGTGGGCTTGGTGGACGCCGAGCGCCAGCTACACCTAGCAAAAAGGGCGCAACTCCAACTAGACCTGGAGGAGAGGGTCGCCGCCAAGGAGCAGCAGGCGCAAGTTGCCAGATCGAGGGCCGGCTATGGTGCATCCAAGGTACTGTATGCTGACCACTCCCTGGCAGAACTAGAGCGAATGGCGCAAGAGGATAAGGAGGAGGTCCTGGAGGTCGCCTCAAAGTCTTCGAATTTGAAGGGGACCTTCCAGAAGGCCCTCAAATGCCGGGCCGCCAGCATGCACGGCATCGTTTTGGAACTGGTGAAGCGGACGGCCACGGACGAGACACGGCAGCTGCAGGCAAAAGTGGATCGCCTGCAGACAGAGGTCAGCCAGCTACACCAGAAGCTAGCTGAGGCCACGGCCACCCCTGCCCAATCTGCCCCAGGTCCGGTGGAAGGAGGCTGCTTCTCCTCCCCTGCCAGCCTTGAGGCAACAATCCGCGGGGTTGTCATGGAGGAGAGGGCCTTCATCAGAGCCTGCTTCGCAGGCATTGAGGACCGGCTCTTGCCGGAAAGGCGGCTCCGCCCGCCGCTAGCGGCGGACAAGAGTCCACCACCGAGGGAGCCGGAACCTGCGCCTCTAGCAGGCCCAGTATCAAAGGGCAAAGGAAAGGGCAAGAAGTCATTGGCGGCTCCTTATACACCCACCACAAGCGCGGAGAGAGCGTCTGGGTCGTCTGCTACTCCAGCAGCAGCTCCCCAGAACTCGCAGGAGGAAGACGCCCTTCTTCCCTCCACCACCCCGTCCAACCAGTCGTGGACGGAAGTGGCCAGGAGAGGAAAGGGAAAAAAGGAGAAAAAGTCGGCCCCCAAGACCGCTGCGACTAGTCCTGCAGCCAAAGGGGCCCCAACCGGCGGGAGAAAGCTGGTTCCTCCCAAAACCGCGGCCGTCGTGGTGACCATCACCCCGGAGGCCGTGGGAAAGGGTGAGACGTATGAGTCCGTCCTAAGACGGGCTCGTACCAATGCTGATCCTTCTCGGCTGGGGATCAGCAACATCACGTGCCGCCTAACCCTAACCGGGGCCCGAATTTTCGAGTTCTCGGGGGATCAGCGCGGCGCAAATGCGGACCTCTTCGCAACAAAGTTGAAAGAGGTCATTGCGGATGCGGCAACGGTCATCAGGCCCGTTAAGACCGCAGCGTTGGAGGTGGCCGATCTGGATGATTCGGTCACCAAAGAGGATGTGGTGGCGGCCGTCGCGGCGGCTGGAGGCTGCGACGCTGGCGCGGTGAAGGGTGGAGCCATCAGGCCCGGCCGCCGCGGCATGGGCGTCATCCGCGTTGAGTGCCCAGTCGCCGCGGCTGGGGCCGTCCTTGCTGCAACCAAGGGACGGCTGCTTGTAGGGTTCAGCACGGCTGTGGTCCGGCCGCTTGAAGACCAGCCTGTTCGCTGCTTCAAGTGCTTCGCGTTCGGCCACACCCGAGCCACGTGTCCGTCCAAGTTCGACTGGGGAGACACGTGCTTCCAATGTGGACAGGAGGGACACAAGAGTGCCGCTTGCCACGCCGCCACCGCACCACACTGCGCGGCGTGTGCTGCCAGTGGCCGCCCCGCGGACCACAGGATGACGGGCAGGAGCTGCAAGCCCCCTGTGAAGAAAGGCATAGTGCCGGCGCAGGTTCGCCCTGCCACCGCCGCCGTTGTCGTCGCCGCTGTAGCTCCAGCGGCGGTAGCTGAGGGGACAGGTACGATGTCGGAATAATGGTTGCCAACTACCGCATCCTCCAGACGAACACCAATCACTGCAGAGCGGCCCAGGACCTGGTGGTGCAGGTCATGGCCGAGTGGTTGGTGAACGTAGCGGTGGTCGCCGAGCCTTACTATATCCCCGGCAGCTGGCTGGGTGACGAGGACGACTCGGTGGCATTAGCGGCGCGGTCTTCCACAGACTCCCCTCCCCTCTCGCTATTAGAGAGGGGACCGGGATACGTGGCCGCCGCGTGGGGAGACATGGCCCTTGTGGGCGTCTATTTCTCCCCAAACCGCCCTCTTCAGGACTTTGAGAACTATCTCGGAGTCTTGGCCGCCGTGGTCGGCAGGGCGGCGCCGCGTCAGGTCTCCGTGCTGGGAGACCTGAATGCCAAGTCGGTGACCTGGGGCAACCCGGCCACCGATGCACGTGGGCGGGCAGTGGAGATGTGGGCAGCCTCCTCTGGACTCTCTCTCTTGAACAGAGGAAGCGTCCAGACATGCGTGCGGCGGCAGGGTGGCTCAATAGTGGACGTCACTTTCGCCACCCCTGCGTTGGCCGCGCGCGTGTTGAACTGGCGGGTGGACCTGGTGGAGACTATGTCAGACCACCGCTACGTGCGTTTCGACATCTCCACCAGTGGCCCCGAAGAGACGCAGCCCCTCTCGGTGCGATCACCGTTCCCACGATGGGCTCTCGCCCGCCTGGACAGGGAGGCAGCGGCTGAGGCAGCGTTCGTCCAGGACTGGCTTTCACCGCCTTCCGCCGGCCTGGATGTGGACACCGTGGCGGGGCAACTGAGGGAGTCTCTGACCGAGGTCTGCAACTCCAGCATGCCTCGGTCTCGCCGACCGCTGCCCAAACGCGCCGTGTACTGGTGGTCGGTGGAACTAGCGGGGCTTCGTGCAGCGTGTGTGGAGGCAAGAAGAACCTACACGCGGAGGCGGCGGCGGCGTCAACGGGACCAGGCCGACGAGGACCACCTCTATGAGGTATACATGGAGGCAAAAATGGTCCTCGATCGGGCTATCACCGCCGCCAGAGACTCGTCGAGAGCGGAGCTGCTGGAGGGTCTCGACAACGACCCCTACGGGAGACCATATAAGGCGGCACGCAACAAACTGCGCCCCTTTGGTCCCCCGGTGGCCGAGACCCTGGAGCCCTCATTTCTGGATGGGGTGGTTCAGTCCCTTTTCCCGTGCAGGGACAACTTCACCCCACCAATGATGGGCCCACCGCGGGGCATGGATCCGCCAGCTGAGGAAGAAGAGGAGGCCCCTCCTGTCACGGAGTCGGAACTTGACACGGCGATTCTTCGTATCCGCGCCAAGAAGACAGCTCCGGGCCCCGACGGTGTTCCGGCAAGAGTGGTGGCGATCGCTGCCACTCAAATGGAGGAGAGGTTTCGGGACCTCTTCAGCGCATGCCTTGCGTCTGGAAGGTTCCCGAAACCGTGGAAGGAGGGGCAGTTGTGCCTCCTTCGCAAGGAGGGCCGCCCAGCAGACTCCCCCTCGGCATACCGGCCCATCGTTCTGCTCGATGAGGTCAGCAAAATGTTCGAGGGGATAATCGCTGCCCGCCTAAAGAGCCATCTGCGGAGTGTCGGGCCGGACTTGTCGGACGCTCAGTTCGGTTTTCGGGCTGAGCGTTCCACGGTGGATGCGCTGGCCTGCCTTAAGGGCCAGGTGAAGGAGGCAATGGAAGCGGGGGACGGATTGTTGGCTGTGTCATTCGACATAGCGAATGCCTTCAACTCTGTTCCCCACTCCACCATTCTAGAGGCGCTCCGATACCACGGAGTGCCTCGATACATGCGCAGGCTGCTGGCCGACTACCTGGAGGATCGGGCAATCCTCCTGGTAAATAGGACAGGCCAAGTCCGGCGGTACGCCGTTGAGGCTGGCGTTCCACAGGGGTCAGTCTTAGGACCTCTACTCTGGAACGTCGGCTATGATTGGCTCTTGCGGGGAACTCTCCTCCGAGGCACGAGTGTCGTCTGCTATGCGGATGACACTCTCCTCACCGCCCGTGGGGAGAGTTTTAGGGAGGCGGCCAACTTGGCCTCGGCGGGCGGATCCTTGGTCGCAGGGAGGATTCGCCGCCTAGGTTTAACGGTGGCGCTGCACAAGACCGAGGCCGTGTTCTTCCACGGCCCTCGCCAGCGCCCCCCACCTGACGCCCACATCTTCGTGGAGGGCGTCAGAATTGAGGTGAAGGCCCAGATGAAATATCTGGGTCTTGTACTCGACAGCAGGTGGCGCTTCGGTCCACATTTTAGCGGGCTGTCGTCGCGCCTGCTGAAGACCGCAGGCGCGCTCTCGTGGCTGCTTCCTAACTTGGGGGGGCCTAGCGCGCGATGCCGGCAACTTTACGCCGGCATCTTGAGGAGTATGGCCCTCTACGGGGCTCCTATCTGGGAGGAATCGCTCCAAAGGAGAGAGAACGCCGCCGCCTTGCGGGCGCCCCAAAGGGCCATAGCTCAGCGGGTGGCGCGGGCCCACCGCACCGTGGGCTTTGCGGCAGCATGTGCTCTGGCCAGCACCCCTCCTTGGGAACTTGAGGCGTGGGTGCTCGCCAGAGTATATGAATGGACGGCAGGGCGGAGGGCGAGAGGAGAATGCCCAGCCCCGGAAGAGCGGGAGGCGGTCCGACGGGAGGCGAAGGACGCCATCGTTGTCCATTGGACGGAGGACCTCGCCATCGCAGCCTTCGGGCGCCGAACCCTCGACGCGATTGGGCCAGTCCTGCGAGACTGGCTCGAGCGGTCGCATGGGTTCCTCTCCTTCCGTCTGGTGCAGGTGCTGTCCGGACACGGTTGTTTCGGATCGTACCTGCACCGGATTGGACGAGAGGAGACGCCGTCGTGCCACCACTGTGGCGCGGCGGAGGACGCGGCACAGCACACCCTCGAGGTGTGCCCTTCGTGGTCCGAGCCGCGCTGTAGTCTCATCGCGGTGATCGGACAGGACCTCTCACTCCCCGGCTTGGTTAACGCCATGCTGAGGGATGAGAGGTCCTGGGCAGCAGTCGCCTCCTTCTGCGAACACGTCATGTCCCAGAAGGAGGCGGCGGAGCGCGTGCGGGAAGACGATCCTGACGCGGCACCGCTCCGAAGGCGGAGGAGGGGTCGAAGAAGACGTCAGTTTGAAAGTCATCTCCGACTCCTCCCAGGTGGAGGCCAGCAGGCAACGGGTGCGGGGGCACCCTTGTCTGTATTGCACAGGCTTCCACCAATGTCGGACGGGAATGGCCAGGTGTTCCCGGCCATTTCCGTAGCCCCCCAGCCTGGGGGGCATGCGGGGCCCGCCAGCTAGGTGGGCATGCGCCGGGAGGGTTGTGGAAGTAAAGGCTGAGCCGGTTTCCCATGGCCCTCCCATCACGGCGATGTGGGAACACCGCTGAGTTTTAGTGGGTATACTGTCATTACCGACAGGAGTCCCACATACCCCGACTCGTCCCCCACGAGCGGGGATGCGTAATGCATTTCTCAGCGATAAAAAAAAAAAAAAAAAAAAAAAAAAAAGGTTAGGTTAGGTTAGGTTAGGTTAGGTTTTTTTTTTTTTTTTTTTTTAGTGGCGCCTACCTCTCCGCGCAAGGCGGAGTCTGCGAGCTAATATTTCCTCGGACAATATCCGAGACCTTGGTAACTATTTTTATTTCTGTCATTTCATTTAATTTTATAAAAGTACAATCTTATCTATATTACATACATTATTATCATTATTACAGTTTTTTGTTTTTACATTTTTGGGTCAACTCAGTTCAATTATACATTATATGCATTTATCCTTAAATCTACTTATCTCTATATCACATTTCAATACATTTCAATACATTACAATCCATTTCAATACATTTCAATACATTTAAATACATTCCTGATATCACAGTATTACACAGTCACACACAGTTACATATAGACACATCAAGCTATACACAGTATTCGCTAGGTTTACAGTTTCGGACATTTTCAACTATCTGTGTTATGCTACTGTTATATATTGTAGACAAATATGAATACTAAGCATGTTTACGTTTACTTGTTCCTAGTAATAGCCTTATGGGCTAGTTTTATACAAAACCCAACGAACTTGGCCCTAGTTCCCTTGCTTGTTATTAATGCGTTTACATTTTCCGCAGTTATTTGGATACCTAGTTCCTGTTCGATCTCAAATCTCTCTAGGCAATAGGCAGGGCAGTCTGTCAGTATATGTATCACAGTCTCATGTTTGTCGTCATCACATATGCACGATGGGCTTTCCTTACACTTGAACCTGTTCAAGTATTCGGAAAACCCACCGTGCCCTGTCAGTACTTGTGTCAGTATTCCTGTCGGTTTAATGTCTTTTATTGGTTTAAATGCTTGAATAGCATCCGGGAAAAATATCTTTGTAACGCCGGCTGTGCTCTCGGATCTGTATCTCCGATTCCAATCGTCAAGCGTATCCACTCGGATCTGCCGCTTGACGAATGAGATCGGGCATTGGTCGTAATCTGGCCTTGTTTTTGTTTTCAGGGCGGCTTCCTTAGCCAGTTGGTCTGCTCTCTCGTTACCTTCTAGTCCTGCGTGCGCCTTGATCCAAAAGAGATCAACTTTCTTGGCTTGTTCCACGCACTGTCGCAGGTTTTCACGGGTTTCGACTGCGAGGGGGTGGAGGGAGCGGTGGTTTGTGACCGTTTCCAGCGACGACCTGGAGTCGCTGTAAATGCCGAAACTATTTTTTGAACTAAGCAAAATTTCCCGTGTGGCTTTGCATATAGCCAGCAGTTCCGCCTGGTAGACGGTACAGTGGGGTGACAGCTTCAATTTTTGGCTCTTGGTTTCAACATCATTGCTCCAATGAGACAATGATGCTCCGACCTTGCCTTCGATCTTGCTGCCATCCGTGAATATACGCACTGTTTGCGTGCAGTGGCTGTTGAATTGCTCCTGGTTTGCCAGGCATATGAACTGCAGGCTTATATGTTTGGCCGGGTGCGGGATTCTGCCAAACGCGGTGCGTTGCTCAATCTCCTTGTCTCCTAGCGCTGGCTGGGGTACCCCCCTCCTTGCCGCATAAAGGGCCGCTGTCTCTTGTATTCGGAGATCAAGGGGTAGTATCCCAGTCAGCACCAGTGCCGAGTTTAAGGAGACTGTGCGATACGATTTGCACAGTTTCTGTGCAAATCCCCTTTGGACCGCGTTTAACTGTTTGCGTAACATGAGCTTTTTGGCTGCTGGTGCCCACGCACTTGCCGCATACATGATCGTAGGTTCGACTACTGCCGTGTAGATAGTGCGTATAACTTCCGGATGGAGACCCCAACTGATCTTGGCTGCGCGCGACAGCTGCTTGTAGAAGTTTAAAGCTTTTCTACATACATTGGATGTATGGGTGTTGAAGGTCAGCTTGTCGTCTATAGTCAGCCCCAAGATTTTGATTTCCCGCGACATGCCAATGTCGACCCCGCCCATGCTCAGCAGTGGGGTGTCATACTTGAGTTTACGCGTGACGACCATAGCGTTCGTCTTGTGTGGTGCGAAACTCAGCTTATTGCTGATTCCCCACTGGTGAACATACTCGAGAGCGTCATTGGCACGTCGCTGGACCTCCGTTGCGGAGTCCCCATCGAATACCAGTACTACGTCATCGGCGAAGGCTTGGCAGTAGTTTCCCCTATGTTCCAGGCCTTTTAGTAGGGGGTCGAGTAGAAGATTCCAGAGAATCGGGCCCCCTATCGATCCTTGTACGCAGCCTTTGTTTGTATTCCTTGTTACCTCCTGTCCTGCGTACCTTATCCGGACCCGCCTGTGTTCCAGGTAACTGTCTACCATTCTTCTTATATTGACCGGACATTTCGCTTCCGCCAACCTAGTTCTAATGGCCGGCCACCATGCACTATCGAAGGCTCCCTCTATGTCAAGCGATATCATGACAATCAGTTTTTTGTCTTTTAACTTGTCTCGTATTAGTTTCAGCAAGTCATAGAGGGAGTCTTCGGTGCTTTTTTGTGGCATAAAACCATATTGGCGTGTGCTGAGTCCGGGTATGATATGCCATTTCACTCGTCCAATGAGCATTTTTTCCAGGACTTTTCCCATCACTGGCAACAGTCCTATCGGCCTATATGATTTAGGGGCTGTGTAGTTCTCCTTTCCGGGTTTCCTCAGGATTACCACAGTGGCTTCCTTCCATATCCTGGGGAAGTAACCCAGCTCTAGGCATTTGTTTGCCAGTGATAGGAAGAGCTCCGGATCATGGCTTACGGATTGCTGGCAGATATCTGCTGTGAGGCCATCTGCCCCGGGGGCTTTCTTAGGGTTGAAGCTACGTATAGTGGAGTTAAGCTCTTCCTGAGTAAACGGTGGGTCATGTTCTTCACCATGGCTTATCTCGTTTATGTGTTCAGCTAATGTCCTGATACGCGTGTGCTCCTCATTATCTTCTTCCTTCCTATCCTCGGGGTAGAATGTTTCTGCCAGCAATGTGGCAGATTCGAGGTGGTTTAACTCTCTTCCTTCCTTTTTCAGAGGCAGGTCCTCCTGTCTCTTCATAGTCCTGCCTATAACCCTGTATATGCCTTCCCAGAGTCCCTCCTTATCCTGTTTACCACAGAAGCTTTTCCAGCTTTCTGTTGAGGCGGTTCTTGCTGCTTGCTCATACTTTTCTTTTATTTTCAGGTACTCAGCGACGACTTTCGCCCTCCGGATCGGCGCTGCACAGCGGACCCTGCGCTTCCAAGTGGCGACCTCCTTTTTCAGGATGGCGAGCTCGTTGGACCACCAAGGTAACTCTATTTTGCTAGTGGGCTTTGTCTTTGGTATACTACTATTTGATGCTTCTACTATGGTATTAATATATGATTCTACTTTACTTTCTAATTCAGGTTTATTATCGATATGGTTAAATTCTGTTCTAGTTATGTTATTTTCATCTAGCAACTGTCCCAATTTCTCACGAAATTGTTCCCAGTTTGCTTTTTTACTGTTAAATAATCTTGTTGTTCTACTAATGTCGAAGCCCTTTGCTCTTTCGAGTTTGATTTTAAATATGATGGCGTTGTGGTCTGAGCTCGTCATACCCTCGTCCACTCTCCAGTTCTCAACCAGGTCGAGAAGATCAGCCGTGCATGCCGTGATGTCCACAAAGCTGGTATACAGTGAGGTTCCCCTCACTGTGTGGAACGTCGGGGTGTCGCCTATGTTGAGCACCTGCATACCCATTTCTTCCAGGGCACCGGCCATTTCGATTCCTCTTGGATCGATTTTGCAGCTACCCCACCAAGAGTTTTTGGCATTTGCGTCTCCACCCAGGATGATGCTCCGGCCAAAACATCTCTCTATATTTATAAGCTGCTCCAGGTATGGCCCTATCGGTGCTGGTTTCGGTTCTAGGTAGAATGAGACCGCCACGATCTCCCAGGCGGTTGTCCTCATTTTCACCACTGTGATGTTGGGTGTGGTGAAGTTTGGACACTGGATGACGTCTATATCGCCATCGAAGACTGCAATTGCAGTCTTGATGACGCCGTCTCCATCACCTGTATGCTGGTATATTCTGGCACCGCGGTAGTCTTTCATTCTACCCAAACTCCCGATGTACGGCTCCTGGATCAGTGCGAAAGCCACCCCCTTTTTGGTTGCCTCAAGCATGATCTCGTTCGTGGCCAGGGCCTTTCTCTGCAGATTTGCCTGTACCACGATGTATGGCCTTTTTTGGGGAACAGAGTTTTCGCCGGGGACCACCTTAGCAATATGCCACCTTCGATCTTGCTATCGCATCCCATTTTACTCTGATGGGGCATTCCTGGCTGAAGGCATTGTGATCTGTCTTGTCTAGCTTTGAACGCACACAGTTGCAGCAAGCCGGAGTAGTGCCCGCGAGCCAGTCGGGGCACTCTGCTTTCATGTGCGATCCCCCGCAATGACTACATTTGGCCTGGGTCTCCTGGCAAAAACGCCTACCATGCCCAAATCCCAAGCAAAGCGAGCACTGTACTACTGGAGATTGGTCGGCCACTCTTATTCTCTGTAGGTCAATGAGGACCGACTCGGCATCTGTCAATCTCTGCCACATTTTGGGGGATACCCTCATAACGATGTGACTCGTATGGGGGTTCCTAGTGCGTTTTTTATATGCAATTTCTAATCTATCTTCCTGCTCATTCAGGTCCATGAACATTCTTCTGTTTTGGTTTCTCAACGCACTTAGTACGTCCCCATCACTGTTGCAACTGAGCACGTCCTTTAGGATAACGAGCGGATCTCTGTTTTGGATGTTTTCCGTTGTGAGGCTTTCTCCGGACTCCTTTATTCTGTTCTTAACTCGTTCTCTTTCCTCCTCGGTTTTGCAGCCGACTATTATTTTCCGGTCTTTTGCTTTTCTTACTTTTTCGACCTCAAATCCTCCTTCTTTGGCGTTAACGGCCTTCCTGATCCTACACATGACCTCTTCGCCAGTTTCTTGGTCGTCATTCGCGGTAACTACGAAGGAGTGTAGAGCGGCCTGCGCAGGGAGCCGCTTCCCAATAGAAGTCGCGGCTACACCGGCGTAAGTCCGCTTTTCCATTATCTCAATTTTTTCCTTTAGCTGCCCCATACTCTCGGTATTTTCCTTGATGAGGTCAGCGTGCTCCTTCAGTTTCCCGATGAGATTCACAATCTGTTTATTTCCTTCTTCTTCTTCCTTTCTTCCTGTTTCTCCGCTCTGCACCAATGTTGGTTCTTTCGGTGTGCCTCTTTGCGGTTCTTTGCACTTTCCTACATCAGTATCCGCTTCCTTAACTAGCTGATACAGTCTTTCTAGTGCCCGGGTGACTTCCGTCTTTATTTCCGTCTTTGTATTTTTGGAAGTCCCCAGATGCATCTTCGCTTTTATGAGACAGGCTCGTGCTTCCGCGATCCTGTTTGCGAATTTCGGAGTTTTTTCTGCCTCTCCGGGGGCACTTCCCTCTGACTCCGTTGGTGGTTTCTGTGTAGCCTTTGTTGCCTCTTGGGAATTTGTGGGCGTTGCTTTAGGTTTTTTGGCTACAACCATCGAGGAAGAAGAAGAAGAGGATGAGGTCTCATTGGGAGTGGTCTGAGGCTTCTTTTGGACCTGGGTCTCTGACTTCCCAGCCTCCCACTCACCAATGCTCCTCCTAACTGTCGAATTTACATTTTGTCCTTCGTTCGGTGTTGTACTTTTTATAAAAGTCGTATTTCCTACCGTTGGCGATTTCGCAGGGTCCTTATCGCCCATTGTTTCTTTCGCTGGTGTTCTAATCATGTTTGCTTTTTTAAAATCAAAAATGTTTTTTAGTTAAAATAAAATTAAAAAAAATTTATTTAAATTTATTTTTAATTTTAATGTCCGAGGGGCGCCTTCAAAATCTCGAGTTTAAATTTGTATAAGTTGTAAAAGCTTTAAAATCGAGTAATAAATTTGTAAATAATAAATAATTAAAATTGTAAAGAAGTAGACGACAAGTATAATGTAAAATTGTATAAAATTGTAGATAAAAGTCATTCAGTTAATAATATTTATAAAGAAAATTGTATTTAGAATTAATTATTAATAATTAATAATATCAGTCTCATTCAATATTTTTCAACAGATTCTCCGTAAAGGCGATCTGTAATATCGTCCAGCGGGTTAAACACCCAAAAGGTCAATTTATACTTGTGAATAGTCAATGTCCCAAGTCAGGTCACTTCAGTCAAGGTCTTGGTCGTACCCCTAATAGAAGGGTGAATGAGAACTCCACACACAGCGTACACCGCAACACTACACAAAACCAAAATTTTCAAAAATATTTATCCAAAACATATATTTATCACAAAATTATAAAATTATCTTAAAATGGGTCGTTTTCCATTAATTTTGGCGGAGCCAAAGGAAAGGTCTTCTCCTCCTGATTTCAGGGACCCCAAACTTGGTGGGTCTATGACCTCTGGTTCCAAAGTTAATTCCCGGGGGGGTGAGGTCACCGTAACTTGGCCAGGGGGGAGGGGGGGAAGAGGGGTGCGTCCCGGGGTTGTAACTGGGCGTCGCGGGAGATTATCGAGGGGAGTTCCTGGATGCGAGGGGGGGGGGGGTTTGTATATGTATAAGGGAGATATATTGTTATATTTAATCAGTACTAGTTTTTATTATAAATTTATAAAAATGAAATTAAATAAAAATAAAAAATGAGGGGGTCAAAAAGGGGGTCTAAGGGGTCTATCTTAATATAAGGGCGATTTATAGTTATATTTAATCAGTATAAGTTGTTATTATAAATTTATAAAAATAAAATAAAATAAAAAGTGAGGGGGTCAAAAAGGGGGTCTAAGGGGTCTATCTTAATATGGGTTCTAGTTGGGAGGGGGGGTACTAGGGGGGGGGGGAAATTTTGTCAGAATTTTGATATTCCCAGCCGTTCAAAAGATATTACGATTTTAAAAGGAAAAATATATTTTTCGGGATATTGATACTCGAATTTATAAAATAAAAGGTATTATGGCCTGGTGAGGTGAGGGGGGGGTTTTGGAAACAGTTTTTTGAGGGGGGGGGGGATTCAACTTCGAGTATTGTGACTTACGTATTCAGTCACTGCTACGAAATGGCCCACTGAGGTATTTTAACGGGAGGGGGGGGGGGTACAGTTAGTTAAAATCACAATTTTATAAAACAAAAAGGGTGTACATATAGGGGATGGCCTGTGGAGTTTTGCTGTATATACTGTACTATAGTACAGTATATGCAGTCTGGTGTCAGAAACAGGCTAGCTCTCGCCGTTCTCGAGATATGATCGTTTTTAGGATTTCAAACGTCCCAGGTTCGAGTCCCGTTTGGTGAACACCAATTTTTTCTTACACAATCAATATTTTTATAAAAAATAAATCTAATATATAAACTAGGTCTACAGCAGTTTGGCACACATAATTTAAGTTGGTTTTATTGATTAAGTTGATTTTTTAATTTGGATTTTAAAACGGGGTAATATGTGGGGAGATAATGAAAGTGGGGAGAATTTCGTAAATTTACCCCGAATTTTTTACAGGAGCGTCGCAGAGGGATGGGAATAGATTGTGCGGGTTCCCCTTCTAGAGGAAACTATGTTAGGGAAAGTTATTTTCCCTCTACGGCTTTCCGTTTGGGAGATATAGCCACTCCAGTATAATTTGTAGACAAGTTGGGATCACGGAAAAATCGCGATCGGGGAGAGGTTATATCTCAAAAAATACTAATTTAAAATTACTGAAAATTTGTTTGCATATGCCAGTAGCTGAGGGCTACTGGTCAATATATTAAAAAACACTGAAAAACAACCAGCAAAATATATTTCCTGTTTTTCTTTCCGAAAAAAACCAACTTATTTTACTGCCGGAAATTAATTCTATGCACAGTAATAATTACAGTTCTCTTGAAGCTGTTGTCCGATTTCGATGAAATTTTCGCCTCTGGGTTAGGGAACGTCCCAGCTAACCTCCACAGGAGTTGTAGATTTTTCTTCCCTGGTTATAGGCGTGAAACCGTGGCCGGAAAAACCTATTTCCTCTTTCACAGCCGCACAGATTTTTTATTAAGTTTGTAGTCACGTTAAAAGGTGCACACTTAACTTATTTTCCGTTTTGAAAAGACCTCCGGGGTCCTTGTCACATACTCCTCCTCGAGGAGTGGTCAGGGGTGATTTTCGGCCTTTGTTGCGGGACCTCGTTGGCACATGGAGAAGTTTATTTTCACCGTATTTCCGCGCGCCTGCACGGAAAAATTCGGGACTTTTTTCAGGGTTGGAGGTCTCGCTTAGGCGGTCAGGATAGCAGTTCCAGAAATATAGGTCGTCGATCTGGTTCAGAAGTTATTCTGCTTTTTAGATCGCACTTGCACAATTTTTTCACAGTTTTTGTCACAGTTTTCACAGTTTTCAATATTTTCACAGAATTTTTTCGCGCCCGTGATCGCCTCGTGATTCCGCGTGTTTTAATGTATTGCACGAGTTATTTGGTAAACTTTTTCTGTATTTCGCGATTTTTGACTGCGGAGCGCGGTTTAAACTGGACTGTTCGCGGCGGGGGACGCCGGGTGACTGGGTTAGGTTAGGTTAGGTTAGGTTAGGTTAGGTTAGGTTAGGTTAGGTTAGGTTAGGTTAGGTTAGGTTAGGTTAGGTTAGGTTAGGTTAGGTTAGGTTAGGTTAGGTTAGGTTAGGTTAGGTTAGGTTAGGTTAGGTTAGGTTAGGTTAGGTTAGGTTAGGTTAGGTTAGGTTAGGTTAGGTTAGGTTAGGTTAGGTTAGGTTAGGTTAGGTTAGGTTAGGTTAGGTTAGGTTAGGTTAGGTTAGGTTAGGTTAGGTTAGGTTAGGTTAGGTTAGGTTAGGTTAGGTTAGGTTAGGTTAGGTTAGGTTAGGTTAGGTTAGGTTAGGTTAGGTTAGGTTAGGTTAGGTTAGGTTAGGTTAGGTTAGGTTAGGTTAGGTTAGGTTAGGTTAGGTTAGGTTAGGTTAGGTTAGGTTAGGTTAGGTTAGGTTAGGTTAGGTTAGGTTAGGTTAGGTTAGGTTAGGTTAGGTTAGGTTAGGTTAGGTTAGGTTAGGTTAGGTTAGGTTAGGTTAGGTTAGGTTAGGTTAGGTTAGGTTAGGTTAGGTTAGGTTAGGTTAGGTTAGGTTAGGTTAGGTTAGGTTAGGTTAGGTTAGGTTAGGTTAGGTTAGGTTAGGTTAGGTTAGGTTAGGTTAGGTTAGGTTAGGTTAGGTTAGGTTAGGTTAGGTTAGGTTAGGTTAGGTTAGGTTAGGTTAGGTTAGGTTAGGTTAGGTTAGGTTAGGTTAGGTTAGGTTAGGTTAGGTTAGGTTAGGTTAGGTTAGGTTAGGTTAGGTTAGGTTAGGTTAGGTTAGGTTAGGTTAGGTTAGGTTAGGTTAGGTTAGGTTAGGTTAGGTTTTTTTTTTTTTTTTTTTTTTTTTATATTATTTATTTCGCTTTGGGTTTTCCTTTTGAGTGAGGTTTCATTTATTATTTGTTTTCACTTTCGGACAGTTTCTGCTATTTGATACAGTTGCTGACTTTTTTAGATGTTTTGTTATTCGCAATGTGATGATGTTTTTATATGATAAATAATGTCATAAATATTAACTTTGTTAGATCTTAATAATTATTGTAATATGGATGGTGTTGCTCTATGTGCCATTGAAGTTCTTGAGCTGGCTCATAATTTTCGTCGCATATTTGATGAAGGCATCCAAGGCTTCTTCTTTTCGCATTAGCATCCCGATGTCATATGTCGTGAATGTCGTGATACCAAATTTCTCAGAGATTGCTTCATACTTCATGCGATCCATGGCGAATCTGGGGCAATCCCTGAGGAGGTGGTCGATACTTTGTACTGTATTGTCGTTGCAGGGACAACAATTGTCTGTAGTTATTTTAAAGCGGTGGAGGTATTGCTTATGGAATCCGTGACCTGTCAAAATTTGGGTGATGTAGAAATTCTGGTCGAGTTTTTTGCGGAATTTGTGAATTTGAAGAAGTGTAGGAAAAATTGTTTTGGTGTGTTGTCCCTGCTCGCTTGATGAATATCTGGCTTGCCAGTTAGCCAGATTGGATTGTCGCAGTTGGTGTTTGACATATGACATTGGGTATGCGCTGTAGTCCGGCGCTTTATGAAGCTGACTGGCCGTTTTCGCAGCTGCGTCTGCAGCTTCGTTACCCGCAACTCCACTGTGCCCTTTAACCCACGTGATTTCAATGTGTGGTGGAGTGTCTATGCGAGTGCTCGTGTGTGTGTGATTATGAATGGTTCTGTGAATTTTCGTAACCAGCGGATGTGTGTTGCTCCGATCTGCGATCGCCTGTATTGCCGACTGGGAGTCAGAGAAGATGGTAGTATTGGTTTGAGCCTTTGCATAAGCCCAATTGCAAGCTTCCAGGATGGCTAACAGTTCAGCCTGGAAGACTGTGCAGGTGCTGTGAAGTTTGAACTTTTTCGTAGTGGTTGTTCCTCCCGGATCGTAACAGACGAAGGCTGCTCCGACGGCACCATCGTCCTGTTTGCTGCCGTCAGTGAATATATAGTGCTGTGTTTGGGATGTCGATTGGGCCGCCTCAATTTCAGTTTGTCTGTGTGTCCGGGTGCACGTGACTGATTTGGGTAGTCTTATTGCTGGATGTAGTAGCTCACGTACAGGTGTGGGGCGTTCAGGAGTGATGTCCGCTGGCAAAAGGTTACTAGAACCTGTGAGACGAGTCGTCTCGACATGGTGAACTTCTTTGATTCTGAGATCGAGGGGCATGAGCTCTGCGAGTGCCAGAGCGGCAGTGGTAGAGACGGTCCGGAAGGCTCGGATGGCCTTCAGTGCGAATCCCCTCTGGAGGCTGGCGACTTGCTTTTTGACACTCTTCTTGCTTACTATGTGCCCCCAGATACCAGCAGCGTAGGTAATAGTTGGTTCTATCACGTGCAAATAAATTGTGCGGGCGTTTTCCGGGTGCGCGCCCCATGTACACCTGGTGTACATACGTAATTTATTAAATATGCGAGTGGCTTTGCCCAGCACGTATTTTAAGTGGCTATTGAATAGTAGTTTTTCGTCTAGGATGACGCCAAGCAGTTTAATCTCGGGCACAAACGCTAAGTCGGTGCCGTCCATTTGGAGCTTCGCGGTTTTTGCTTTGGGCGTGAAGGCGATGACTTGGGTTTTTGCCGGGCCAAAGGTCAGTTTAACGCGTTTGCCCCATTCGCTGATGTTGGCGAGGATGTTGTTGGTGAGTTGCTCCACTGTTTCGGGTTTATCCGCCGTAACTATCAGCAGGACGTCATCTGCGAAGGCTTGTATATGGCAGCCCGATGGCAGTTGCATGTCCAGGAGCTCGTCAAGGATCAGGTTCCATAGGACTGGACCACACGCGGAACCTTGGATGCAGCCCTTTGTCAGGGTTTTGCGCACTCGGACTCCTGCGTGATCCAGCGTAGCGGTTCTATCTTGCACGTAATTTTTAATTAGCCCATAGATGTTTTGCGGCGCTCCAATATGTTTTAGACGATGGAAGAGGGCAGGCCACCAAGCGTTATCAAATGCCGCTCTTATGTCTAACGATATTGCTATGGCAAGTTTGTTGTTTTGTTTGGCGTGGTGTACGTGGTTTAGAGCTGTATGGATAGCTTGGGTGGTATTCTTTTGTTGACGGAAGCCGAATTGTTGAGGGTTCAGTTTGTTTCCCACCTCAGCATGGTAGGCTACCCTTTTAATGAACAGCTTCTCCAGGAGTTTTCCGAACACTGGAATTAGACCTATGGGGCGGAAGGATTTGAGATCTGTTGGATCATCCTTTCCCGGTTTGGGAATGATTTTGACATAGGCCTCCTTCCATATTCGGGGGAAATGCTGTAGAGCAAGGCATCTGTTCATGATTTCGGTAATTAAACTCGGGTAATGTGCTGCAAATTGAAGGCAAATATCGGAGGTGAGATTGTCAAGGCCAGGGGCTTTACTGGGGCTTATCTGTTTTAGTTGCTCCAGGACCTCTTCTTCGGTGAATGGGTGGTCGTCTACCGTGTTGATCGTAGGGCTATGGTATTGGCGACGGAGTTCTGCTTGTGTTGGCATATTGTCACAGGTATCGTCAGGATAGAAGTGGTTCAAGAGGGCGGTGGCTGTCTCCTCTCCATCGGTGGTGAATTTGTCTCCTACTTTGAGGGTAATGGGTGGTCTTCTAGGCGCAGTCTCTTTGAGAAGTCGGTTAGTCAGCGACCAAACGTTCTCTTTCTGCTGTAGTTCGCAGAACTTACGGAAGTTTTTGGTGGATTCTTTTTTGAGTTCTTCCGAGTAGGCCGCTTTCTTGTTCTGGCTCTCTTCCAGAAGGGCTTCGAGTGGTAAACCTTGCCGTTTCGCGGTGTGGATGCGTCTATGGAGATTAATGATGTCTGTTTTTTGGGTTTCAAGACTCTCGGTCCACCATGGAGCTTTGTACTTGCGGTTCTGTCCTTTAGTGGGCATGGTTTCACTGCAACTGTCGTGTATCAGATCAGTGATTTGGTGAACGAGGTGCTCAAGCTGATCGACATCGAGGTTGGGCACATCCCTATCGAGCACGTCTGAGACCGTCATTCTGTGCAGCACAGCATCCTTAAAGGCTGCCCAGTCTGCTCCTTTGGTATTGAATAAGAATGTGGAGTTATTGTTATTGCCTTTTGATATGGGTCTGCGGGTGGCGATGCAGAAATCGATGGCATTGTGCTGCGATGACGTACAGCAGTCCAGATTGACCCTCCAATCACGTATCAAGTCGTACACTGAAGCGGACGCCAGCGTTACGTCAATAATAGACGATCGATCGCGCCCGTGCGTTACTGTCTCGAAAGTCGGGGTGTTTCCGGTGTTGCAAATGTACATGTCATTGGAGTAGGCGAGTTCCAGAAGGCTGATTCCTCTGGGGTTTGATTTAACGCTCCCCCAAGCAGGGTGCCAGCCATTGAAATCTCCCCCTAGAATGCACCTGTGATGCGATGTGGCCTTGAGGAAGCAGTCTATTGCTTCAAGCGTGCAGGAGGTGTCATCTCTTGGCTCTACGTAAGCAGAGGCCAGGTACCATTTTTGGTGGTCGGTTTGCAGCTGAATTACGCTCAAGTTAGCTGAGGACATTCCTGACTCCCCCAACACCACACCACACCCAGGTTTGACGAGAATGCATGCCTTCACATTACATCCGTTCGAGTATTGAAAGATGTCGATACCCGATATAGGCTTGACCTCCTTGCCAGATCCTATATAGGGTTCGGATAACAAGGCGATATCATATTGGCCGTTATAAAAGTACGATAAAAATTCGTGGAAACTATTTTTTGAGCGATCAATGTTACACTGTACTATTTTTATGAGTGACTTATCCATAATCAGTGCGGCAGGTAATTTTGAATTTAAGTGATTTCACTCTAGGACAATTATTTGCGGTGGCCTTGTGCCCGACGTTATAGCTGGTACTGAATTTTGTATTGTGCTGGTGACAGTTGAAGCATTTAGGCGTGCCTTTCTTCTCTCGAAGCGGACAGCTTTCGATGTTATGGCCTTCTTCAGAGCAGTAGGCGCAGGGAAATTGTTTCGCTGTGCATTTTGTTTTGATGTGCCCGAACTGCAGACACTTGTTGCACTGGATGAATGGCGAGAAGTCTTCGGAATGGACACGTTGGTGGTCGACGCAAACTCTTCCCATATCCACTATTTTACGCCATACAGTGGGGTGAGCGATTAGGATGGCGTTGTAAAGTTTTGGGTTCCTGTTGTTCCTTTTGAAGGCGAGTCGCAGATCGTCATTCTTCTCAATGAGAGGCGATAGCTCTTCGTTCTGGCCGCGAATGATATCGATTAACTCCTCCGATGGCGTGTCTGTTGAGATTCCCTTGAGAATGAGCATAGGTTGCAGTTTTCTTGCCGGTTCAGCGGTAAGCTCTGGAGAAGTTTCCAGTTTCTTCAGAATCTCGTCGCGCTGTTTTTCCGTTTCGAACTCGACCCTTAGTTTGTTGTTGGACACGGACTGAATTTTTGTGGGTGCATAGGTGGTGGTGCGGAAATTGACACTGTTCCTAAAGGACTCCACAACTTCCTGGCGCGTGTGTGTGTCGCATTTAGCCGAGACTATGAGGGCAGGTCTGTTCGGTGGGATCTCTTTTATTGGGCGCCGAGATGCAGGCGCACTAACAGTCTGCGCGTAAGTCGGTGTTACTGGAGGTGCTGGTGTACTCGTGATGGTAGTGAGGTGCTTGCTCAGCTCCTCTCGCACGCAATTCGCAATCTCCTTTCCGAGCGCACCGTCGCCATCGTCGGCTTTGACGAGGTTTTTAATAGATTGGACCTCTGTCTTAAGGCTCGTGATTTCGTTTTTGAGGTCGCCAATATACGATGGTGGTTGGCCTTCCTCGCCGATTTCATCGCGAGGAGAGCGAGCGAAGTTGGGGAGCTTTGATATAACGAAACGTATTTCGTCCGAGGCAAGGGCGATCGTCTTTTTATTTCCTGTTGTGACGCTTTTGTTCTCATATACGGAGGTTTTGATGCATTCAGCAAGTCTAGTTATGACGGCGATGCATGATTCAATACTGGTTACCTCTGAAGAGTCAGCGGGGAGGGGCGGAACTTTGATCGGGGGTGGGGGGAGAACAGAGCGGGGGGGAGTATGAACCAGAGACATTTTCAAAAAAAAAATTTAATTAATTCATTTTGTTGTGAAGCTATGTCTGTAATGGCAAATGGATGGGTGTTTTGATATGCTTGTTACTAAAAACAG